>APFE031585582.1:61977-92915 GCA_000404065.3 Pinus taeda | reverse complement strand
ATCAAGGAAGGCAGGGCTCAACCAATGGATATTATCCTGACCCTAGACCTTTAGTTTCATATTTGAACGACTCTTCATAACAATTATTATGGATATTCAATACCTTGGCTTTCCCCTTCCACGGGGGGATGTACAGTGGTAACTTTGTCGTGAAATGATTTTTGGAGACATCCTCTGCGTCATCGTCTTGCACCTCAATTTGGGCAATCAGGGCCTACAAATCTTCCTCCTCCTCCATTGTTTCAATGGTGATGGCTTTTCCCTTCTCTGCCATTGACAATTTGCGAAACCGTGGGTTTTTGGGGATACACAAACTGACCCCATTGTTTTCTTATCTTTTTGAGGCCCTGGCGTGTATGGTGATTTTGGAACTTTTGGCGCAGCTGCCACCTCTCCAGGCTCCTCATGGGTCATATAGGGATCCGCGGTAACTTCTATGAATCAGACTCTTATTCTAGCAGCTACCATTGTGTCTACACTTGAGGATGGTAAGAGTATGCAGTGCTCAATGCTCTGTACTTGCTCAATTCTCAAACAACCAAGTGTTTCCTTGGAGCTGGCCTTGGGGGTTTTATAGAATCCTTTGAATTTGAATTCAACCCTTCCCCCCACTTCTACATCATTAATGCCTTCTTGGTAGCAAATCATGCCAAATCTCGTTCTTAATTCATGTCTTAATTGTCCACCACCTGCTCCCTTTTACCTTAAATTGGACCTCTTGTCATGAACAGTGACACCAATGGTTGTCTCCCAACCTACCCACACAGCAGAACAACCCCTTATGTGTGTCCATGACCCTTGTGATGTCCCGATCCTACACGCAACCTCCGTCTTGCACATCTCCCATACAAACTCTTTTATAGTCCCATGCTCTCTTCCAACTACTTGGAGCATTGAGATTGTTCTTCCTACAAATATTCAAGTTGTTGTACCCCCGGTGCAAGGCTTCAATTTTCCTACTAGCCTGAGCCACAGGCACCCCTCAATTACCCTTGCGTTTGTCAATGCATCGTGCTCTTCTTCGTATGGTACACTCCCTTGTTTACTTTGCCTAGTTAGGGGAGGTTGCAGCCATGGTAACAGGGTCACAACTTCTTCCAATGTAGTAGTATGGTTGGCTAGACCTTGTCCCATCGTGCTTAGTTTTTCGGCATAGCGTGCTTGCGCAACTTTAGTTTCCAGTTTTATGATTTCTTCGTCCAATGTCCTACTTTTCTTTCTCAGTCATACCCAATCTTCGTCGCGTTCGTGATGCCTCAAGTCCCCTTGCCGAATGGCTTCCTGTAATTGCATAACTCCTTTATCCGGGTCCTCACATACTATCCCAACTGCGGGAGCTGTTGTACAGGGACTCTTCTTTTCTCTTATGGTTTTTTCTCCTCGCGCTAGTGTTGGGGTCATTTCTGCACTCCAGTCTTTGCTTATGGCCCTGTAGGCCCATAGAATTGCTGGTATGCAGAGGGTGCACTCAGTACATTCCGCCTGGTAAACTTTGTTCATGATTCGGCATAGCTTTGTGAATACTCCGACATGGAATATTTGTCATGTGCGTCACTTTTCCTACTACACGTCGGGTTTTGATTTTCAATCCTTAGTCTGGAATGTGCGTGCACAGCACATGTTTGCACCCATCGACACAGGTGGGTGTGCAAACTGCTTTGTCCTAGCTGAGCGGCTCTCATTCGATGTTGGGGACATCTAAACCGCAAGCGCATCCGTCTCCTACATTTTCCCTAGTTTCCAATAGTCTTCTAATGTGTATTCAACCATCGTGTAGGTGTTGTGCACAGCACCCATTCCAACGCACCGTACTACTATTGTTCTGGTACTGCGCTTTCAAATTTGTCCAGGAATCCATCCACCGCTGTCACTCCATCATATGTTGGCAGTTCCCTTTCCTATGTTGTCATGCAACGCAGGGATCTAATCAGGATGTTGCAATTCAACATTGTCACTTCGTGCAACCGGTTCTTCTAGCATTCTACTTCTTCATCTGAATCCGAAGTATAGAAACTGTAGCACTCCCACGAGATTCTCCCATCTACAGTTAGCTTCACCCACTCTTGGTCTTGTGCCGTTATCTGGTAAATACAATCCAGCTCATCGTCATGCACTGGTTCGGTGTAGCACGCTCCTTCGGCTGGTTCTAGTAGAACTACTACGCATAGGGACTTTTTCTTGAATATCATCTTCCGGCTCTTCATATTTATGACTCCATTCATATCAGTGGCCCAGTCTATTCCTAACAACACAAGATAAGGATTGATGTCATCAACAATCTCTATTACTTCAAAGTTCATCTGCGTGCTCGCGCCTTCGATATCGACTATAACCCCTTGCAACCTCCCCATGGGAAAAATATTCTGTTGGTTCACCAGTCGTAATTAAATAGGGGACCATTGTAACGCGAGCCTTCCCATATGTTCGCATGTTTTATTTGGTAATACATTCACGTTCGAACCCAGGTCTAGGATTACTTGATCCATTTCATACTCACCATTTTTTATCCGTCAATTTCATTTCCCTCTCGGTGTGTAATGCATGCTTTCCCAGTTTCTAGACTATGCGTGGTTCCCCTCACCCTCTGTGCCTAGTTATCAACTCCTGTAGTCCCTTAACTGCCTTATTGGCATGCAACAGTTTTATGCATGTCTCCAAAAAGGTAGTAAGCATAGAAGGATCCATTCATGGCTCTTGTTGATCCTTACTATCTAAAGTGGAGGCTTCCACGAAGCTCTTCTTAGCTTCCATGAATGTCTCCTTTGTGCGTTCTAAGTCAAACTCAGGTTCCTTTGTAGGAGCCTTGTGAACCCATGTATCTTCCTCAGGCTGCTTCCGCTTATCTTCCCATGTGGTCACACTACTTCTGAGTATTATGTTCACATTTTGGTCTTCTTCGCACAGTTCATACCTCATAATTTGAATATTTTGAACCCAAGTAGGCTAGAGTACCCCTTTCTCGTGCATCTATGCGATCAATGTAGGACAATCTACTACTTCATGATCAAACTGAGCATAGTATGAATGGGATATTCACGTTGGGGTTGGTACAATCGAAGGTGTAGTGCCCTGGGCCCCAAACATTGTAACAAATTAACTGTCCATAGCCCCTTCTTGGCCCCATTCCTCCTCGTCCTCGACCTCGCCCCTAAAATCCACCATGCACCATTCCTGCCACTGGGTCGGGCGCTTGCATTTCTATCTGCATCTGATATGCTGCGGTCCGATCCATCATTAACTCATAGCCACGACAAGTACATTCGTCGTGGCCCACCGACCTACAGAAATTACAAAACAGTTGTTGGGGTGTCGGTGTATACTTTTGCAACAAATGACAATTACCCTTTGTGTGCATTCCTCCTATCTAACAGATCGTGCACGATAATGTGGGTGTCACACTTGGCCCTACCTATGCCTCTGGTCTCAACGGCATTGGTCCCCCTCCTACCAAGTAGTTCGCAAATACTGGACAATGATCTTTGTCATGGCCCTGGCCTTTGCATTTTACGCACCACACTTCCTTGTGCGCCTTTGGCCGCGGTGCCCTATCCTGCTTCAAGCTCTACATTTCCAGCAGAGATTTTGTAGTTGCACATGGATTTGTTGAACTCCCATCCCCAAATCCTGTATCGGTGTCTCATGCAACCTCATCGCCATTTGCAACGCTTTGGCTTGGGTAGAAAGTTTTTTTTGCGATAACGCCGTCCTCGGGTGTGGTGTCAAAGATGCCACAAACCATGTGCGATGTTGCGCATCCGTGAGTGTCATATTAGCCTTGCAATTGTACTCTTCAGCCACTGATCCAGATCCTATATGGTCTCGCCTGGAAGCATCATGATCTCTTTAAATCGGATGATTAACTGTGTCTCCAATTTCGGTCGGCTGAATTCTCTATTCAGCACATTCTAGATCTCTTCTATTCTTGCATTTGGGTGATCATTAGAGTGCTTGATATAACATGTAAATGTGCAATCCTGCAGCATTCTTACCAATGTAGCCTTCCTAATGTTTTCGTCCATGACCCCTTGCTCTTCCCACACTGCTCTTACCATGAACCAGAACTAGTCCAGATCCTCATTCCCTACTCCTCTGAATATGGGTAGCTTGATCATGCTCCCCATGCTGAACTGCGGGTTTGGGGAAGGTGGAGTGGGTGGGGATGGAGGTGAAGGAGGTGAAGCGAGTGGTGGCGTAAGTGGAGTTGACAACTACAGAATGCACTACTTTATCAAACTAACCACACTTCTCGGAGAGACCTGAGTGAGCTCTTCCTCGCTTTCTCGCGAAGGTGATATTAAGGGACTGTTTTCTAATCCCTCGCTACCTTTATAGATCTCTCCACTCCGCATCATTCCAAACATTAATGTATTTGCATAACTTTCTTTTCACATAACAACATATTAATCCAGGTATTCAAATATTTAATGTGCTTACCTCGCTGTCCCTTTTGAAAACGACATTTTGCCTCACTATAGCTCATGGTCGTGTCTATCGCAAATTCAGTGATAAAACCCCCTATTATCCAATCGAGCCAATGGTCCACAACTCACGCAATCTTATCTTCTGATGCCTCTAGTCCACGCACTAACTCCAGAGTCCACACTATCGGTTGGTCGAGCTTACACCTTCCCTGGCTTTCGGCTAACCTCGCGATCCACTCATACAGTTCATAAGGAAAGGATGCGAAGAAGATCTCATGGATTTCCATATACATGTAGCAATCCAACCACCTTTTCTTAGATACCTGCGGAGTCCTGTTTTCCTACTTCACGAACTCGTGAATTTTCTTATCCAACCACTCTTCAATTTCCTTTTTTCGTTGCGTTCCAATGGCACGACATCAGACATCGCTTAGGCAGATCCCGGTCGCAATGGAACCATTTGTTGGCTTATTGGGGCCTGACCCAAATTTAGAAGTGATTTAGCCAAACAAATCCTGAAACTACCGGCCCTTTCGGCAACAGTTCGTTGTGCGCAGACTAAAGTCTTACCCGAGATAGTATGGGAGGGTGCTGAAACCATGTTTTTGCACCCTAGGGATGTCTTGATGAAGTCTAGGAAGTTTGCGAACCAAATCTGCATGCTTGCACTGCTTCGTGCATCCGTCTGTACTTCGCAACTTGTGCAACTGCTTCCGCGTAGCTCTATAAAGAGCGCGAAGAGGTGCTGTCTAGATCCTTATTCCTTACTGTGCCTTTATTATAGATCTTAACTTAATTATGTGGGCCCAATATTCTCATTAATCATTCAACATTCATAACAAGTGCGTGCAATCATAAATTGTAAATAGATGCATAAATATAACAGGAGCATAGACACCAAATATTTTGAAATCAACTTATCTTTTATTAATTCTCTGTCCAAGTAAAATCTAAACTCCACCCTGCGCACTCAGCTGTAGGGGTCTGCACACACAACTGCGGACTCTACCAGGCCTCTGCACACTCAACTACAGAGCCTCTTACTACTACTACCACCCAAGACTCGGACTTACAGACTCAGAGCTAATTCATCATCCAAAACCCATATGTTTTTTTCTCCCAACTAAAACTAACATTACCCTTAGAGCCTGGCTCTATTTATACAATCCCATGGTATTCAGACCATGGGTAGGCTGACACACTTTACATTACATTATCTTTGGGTGGACAACCCTAGACTCTCGCGCTCCGTGCCCGCATTTTGAGGGAGTTTCAAGCCCGAACAACATGCTATGGGGGGATCCGCTGCCCAACAATGGATTTTTTAGTGTTGGTCCCGTAACAATTTCCTGGTACAACTAGAAGCATAGGTATGTGGTGCTTAGCTTATTAGAAGATGAATACATGCCTACATGTCAAGCAACATGTGAGGCGATTTGGATGATAAATATACTTGTGGGATATTTAGTCAGGATATCAATGCAACTATGATCTATTGTGGTAATAAAAGTTGCATTAATCTCTCTATGAATCTAAAATATCACAATCGATCCAAGCATATAGATATTTGGTATCATTATTTATGGGACTGTGTGCAAAGGATGATAATGTTGCTATAATACATTTCGACAGAGGAATGAGATGTTGACGTATTAACAAAGTCTTTGTCAAGAGGGAATTTCAAATTCCATAGGTGCAGGATAGGGGTGGTTGATAATCCATTTCTTACTAAGAGGGAGTATTGAGAAGTGTAGCAAGAAAGGCTCAATTTGACTTAGCCTTGGTCAAATTGAGAAAATTCAAAATTTCCACATGAGCAGACAATTTGGAGGAAGATAATTGAGGTGACATGGCTCTTGTCACTCAACTAGCTTATTAAATTTGAGTTAGAGGGCTTGGAGTTGAGTTACACATGTATCATTACTAATTTATGGCAATCCGGTTCAGTTATTTCCAGTTTTACATAGTTAAACTAGTTCTAATAGTTAATAGAACTAGTTGGAGGTTAGTTGTGCAATGGGAAAACAATCCAACTCATAGAACATCCAATTAATTGATCAACCAACCAAAAATAGATCATGCATGTAAGGAATTTGAATTCCTCATTAGTGGTGGATATTCCAAGGAAATGTAACATAAATTGTAGACTAGTCTTGAGTGTACAAGTGCTGCATGCAATCAATTATCACTCCTTGGGAATTGCGCAATAATTTTGGAGGAAATTCCCAAAGAATAGGGGCTAATTTTCTTCGAATTTTCACAAGGAAATAGACTCTCAGGTGGGGGAAAATTGACTAAGTCTAGGTTAGATATTTTCATTGAGCAGAGAGAAAATTTATTCTTTTGCAGAGTGAGCTTAGATTTGGAGCTAGCAATTGTAATAGATTCTCTATTCATTCGATCAATGCAAGTAGGCTTAAGGAGTTTTTACCAGTTGGTTTCCCCTAGATACATCTATGTACTTGTGTATGTGATTGATGTATATTTTTGAATTTTATTCTAAATTTTGAATTAATTTCTACAGAGAAGTAAAGTCAAATTGTGTCTCTTGAGTTAGATTAAATTTCTTGAGCAGATCCAATTAAATCACCAAATTTATACATGTTTCAAATATCAAACTTACAAATAAGTGTCAGTTTGCTATTGTTTCAAGGTATGCATGTGAACTTTGAGTTATATGGTGTATGTTCATGTTTTTTGTTTCTCGGCAAAAGACTAATCTATTTTCTATTAACTGGTAAACATAAAATTACAGTAGGGGGCAGCTGTCGAAGCCTGCGCATCACATATGTTACAAAAATTCCCCGAAAGAGAGAAGCTGGGGATTACATCCAAACTTACAGCTAGATAAACTAAACAAACTGCCAAATTCCTTGGATTTACAGACAAACAGAGAAAGAGAGTACTGAGAATACTGAGAAACTGAGAGAGAGAGAACTGAGACCAAGACAATTGCATCCGTCGCAGCTGGAGATCTCAAAAACGACCCAACACCCAAAGATGGCCACCCAAAAACCAAAAAGAGCAAACACAAGTGCCAACTGTTTAGCTTTCGTCGTCCCCCTGTGTTTTTGCATATGTCTGACACACGTCATCGTGGCTATGCCCCTCTTTTCCATGCTCCACGTTGCCTTCCTTCTCTTTGTCTGTGTTGCCAGCGTCGGGGTCCAGGAAAAGGTTGATGCAGTCACTCAGGGGAGGGACTGGAGAAGGCGAGTCGACCTGAATTACTGGAACATCCTCTGTCTTTGCAGCCATGGCTAATTGGGCCGAGGAATGGTCACTGCTGTCAGAAGAATTGGGGTTTATGCAGGTTATTGGAGGAACCTGGTTTATTTCCTCCGTCATCAAGATGGTAATTTGGGTAGAAACCAGGGGGCGGTTCAGGTTGCTCTGGAATTTGAAGTGGGTGGATTGGAAGGCGTTGTTGGGTATCGGATGGCGAGTGGGGTTAGAAGCAGGGGAATCCTCCGGGGGAGAAGTAAGATTGATGGTGGTGAGCAGAGGGGTGGATTGAGGGCGCGTAGCATGTCGCTTGCTGCTGCCCGACTTATCTCCGGAGCGAGAGCGCTTCCCAGATCTTTTCATGGTGGAGAGGAGGATTGAGATAGTCAACGAAGCAGAGTGGGAACCAGGGATGCTCCTCAGAGCATGCAAAGACCTCAAACTGAGATGCGAGGCCGAACAGAGAACAATTGAAACACTGAACTGTAAAACAGAGCCAGAGAAATTGAAATTGCCGCGAATGAAGCACTTACCCCAACCTGATAGCGGAATTCTGGAATGAGGAGCGCCGACAGAGTTGAGGGGCTGCCAATTCGAGCTTAGAACAACTCGAAGGCAAGGCTCCCAAACGACCTCACCCACCGAACTCACCACAAACCGAACAGAGCATTCTTCCGTTGCAGGCATAATGGAAAAATTACCGAATTTCCTCCTGTAAATAACGCTCCTCAGACCGCGTCGGGCTCCGCTCGCCATTAATGGCGCTGTCCTGCACCGTGCCATGGTCATAACAATCACCGTCCCGCCTCCAAACAGTGTTTGGGGCTCCACGTTGCTCAGCAGGTGGCAGCCTCATGCGTCTTAAATGCGCATGAATGCCATTTAAGGCGTAATTAACACCCGGATCCGGGAGGTGTATGTTCATGTTATCTAGGTGTGACATCACCATTTCATGACTTCATTTCTTGTCTTGTTCTCTCTTGCCTCAATGATCTCACACCTAGCCATTTTGGAGCCTTCGTTATCTTTGCAACTTGCTCAATATTAAAACAACCTTTTTCTCTCATAAAATTGTGTATTGCACATTCCTGAGCCACAACAAAGCTCCTCTATCTCTTGAAAATGTGCACAACATAGTCCTAGAAGACAGTCTCCCTCCATTTTCACACTGAGAAACCTTGGAACTTAAACCATCAATTTAGCTATCTGGCCTTGTTGATTGCACAATCCTTGTTACCTCCTTCCCTACCTTGCATATTACGCAGTTCTAGTCAGCATTCAGGATACTTTGTGTCAATAACTTTCCCAATTTCATAGTTTCCTAAGCCTTCTCTTCAATCATTATACATTTCATAGTTTCAGTGATAAACCCTTCCTCCTTGCCTCTCTAACTTTCATAATTACACAATTCCCTTCAGTAGGATAGCCTCCTACTATGCATTGCACAGTTCTGATAAAAAATGGGGCCTTCCTCAGTCCCTATGATAACTAACTACACAATCCTTCTCTCCTTCTTCTTGGGAACTCCTCACTGCAGATCATCAGTCAACAAGCTTAGTACCTTGCCTCTTCGACCCCCGCACTACAAAAGAAGACCCGTTAAGCCCTCCTATACTATGCATTTTTTAGTTTTAGTCAATAGTGATGCCTCCCTAAGTTCCTATAGCCCTCAATTGTACAATCTTCAACCTTTTTATCTCAAAAACTTTGCATGTTGCCTTGTCTCAACCAGAGTCTTCCATGAGTAAGAATAGGTAGAATAGGGGGGTTCTGGAATGATGATTAGCTTGTTGTGAGTCATATCCATCTCTAAGTATCATCAGTATAATATGATGTGGTAATACTTACAAGAGGCCATCAAAAGGATGTTATAGGAGAAAACTTGTGAAGAAGAAGCATAGGAAGTACCATCATGAAGAATAGAAAGAAAATTTGGATGAAGATAAAGAAGCTGACTTGGAAGGTTCAAACATTCATCTAGACCCTTTAGAGGGTGAAGATAGAGAACACGCAAAGATCTATCATGAGTAAGTCAAAGTGAAAGTAGTAAAGAGAGCATCTTGGCATTGCCATATCATTATGAAGTCCCATGTCACCATTACTTAGTTGCGGCTTGTAGAAGTGTCATGATAATGTGGTATGTGTCAATGGGTCTTTCCATATGATGTGGAGTGTAATTATGTATTTTCAAAAAAGAATGACAAAATGTAAATGTGTGGAAGTCCAAAAGCCACATGTGGAATATGAAAAGTCACATTTACACTAAGAGTCACTAAAGAGCTCTAAAGTCATGTAGAAGCTCAAAGGTCATATAGGAAGTTGAAAAGTCATAT
Source organism: Pinus taeda (assembly GCA_000404065.3). Taxonomy (NCBI): domain Eukaryota; kingdom Viridiplantae; phylum Streptophyta; class Pinopsida; order Pinales; family Pinaceae; genus Pinus; species Pinus taeda. Next base: position 82,936 of record APFE031585582.1, on the reverse strand, counting down.
TAGAAGATCAAAAGTGATGAGAGAGGTCAAGAGCCACATGGGAGGTGGAGAGTCACCTCATTTGTTATAAATACAACCTCACAACTCAAGCAAAGGGATTTTGGAGGGATAGACTTTGGTGAGCTAGCCTTGGCTTCTCTAGCTTGACATAGGAGAGAAGATCATTCTTTGGAGAAGAAAGAAGTGACTTGATTTTCCACTATTAGAGCTAGTGTCTTGCCATTGTAACTGTGTACCTAGATCTTTCACCGAATAATCATAAGATCATTAGCCAACACATTTTCATGCATGTATCTTGAATATTGTAAGACTATTATTTGGATGTTTGCGGTGTATGTTATGTGAATATGTACTAAAGAAATTGAACTAATTCATCAACTTTGGTGGTTACCTTGTTGGGTGTGTGTTGTATTTTCTTTAATGACCATTATGTCTATGTGAACTATTACACTAGATAATTAACAAATATTTTCTTTCTATCATGTCCCTATTTTAGTATAGTACTATTACTTTCATCCAAGAGACTACCTCTTTACTTCCCTCTCGTGAAAGCATCCTTTTACCCATTGCAATTGGTGTTCCACAATGTCAACTTACTTGTTGATTTAAAAGATTATGTGTATACTCTCTTATGTGATTCATTGCAGCGAAGGAAAACCTTTGAGTTATGGTGGCCAAGATGATATCCCAAATGAGGATCCTACTCCAAACAGTGTGAGGTCTAATTAGGACCACATCGGGGATACCCCCTTGGTGGAGGGATTTCCGACACTATCAATAGGGCCAAATGCCCATGAACTTATAGATCAACGCATGGTACTTCATGAACTGTCTACATTCCTCCAGTCGATTATTTGGAATGACAAATTTGGGGTTTGACATTCCCACTAGGAAACATTTCTCTCTCTTTCAGTCTTTGATTTAGCCGCCAATACTGAGGTTTCCTCCTTTCCTTCGATTCTGACAGATGTGCTTGCTACATTTTTTTCTTCTTGGATGAGTCAGCTACTATGTTGTGAAGGGATGGGTTTCCCCTCCCCGAGGGGCCATCCATAGAGCCAATCAAAAATACATACCCATAATTTACCTAAATCTAATAAGTCAGTTGCTGAAAATTCCTATCGAATCCACTCTATGTAAAGTCTCATATTCAAAACCCATAGGTTACCATTTTCAAAGCCAATATCTCAAGTGAAATTCCTGCTTCATATAAAAATATTATTTAAAATAATAATATATTTTAATATATTTTTAGTCCCTGTCATATGGCAATGGCCAGGGACTATAGTAATCGAAAACCTTGATGCTAGCATTAGTTAACCTGCTTGTGAGCTGTTTCTTAATGGCGGTTGATGGAGTATATTGAAAGTTTTTTAGTACATGGTAATTTACTGTGTTATTTGGCATCTTCCCGAGGCAGGGAGGCAAAAACATAGGTTATATTTAATTTTTTGCCATCAATGTTAGAGGCAGTTTAAAATATCTGCTTAATGCTAGCATTATTGCTAGGCATTAAATAGGCATTTAATGCTTGGGACATTGCTAGGCCTGTACCGAGACATAGAGGGTTGTTGCATGAAGATGGGAAGACAGGTAGCCTACCGCATGGCGAGAGATACTGAGACATACAAGGTTGCTGCATGAAGATGGGAAGACAAGTAGCCTACCACGTGGCGAGGGAAGGGCTACAACTTCTTGAGCATTGCTAAATGACGCTTAGATTTAGGCTCGTTATTACATTTACATTCTTCCATTGATGTGAATGCAGCAGCTTCATTGTTATACTTCTCCCTTATTCCAACTGATATTGAAATTATCTGGTCTACTGAGGAGGATCCGGTCATAGGTCCAGTTGAGGAGAGCTTCGATTGGCCCACTGTGAACAACAACAAAGACGTCGCACCCCTTGCGCACCGGAATCTGCCTTCTACTACAATTTCTTCAGTGGCCCCAGGGTGCCACAGCCACTGGCAACAACCTCTCTGAACAGGAACAATCAGGCTACCAGCAACTTGTTTGAACAGGAACAGTCACCCCAGGGTGTGCTACCAGCAACCTCTCTGAACATGAACAGTCGCCGCAGGGTGCCATACCCGCTACCAACCCCTTCGGCACAACGAGTCTGCCTGCTGCAAATCTCATTTCTTCAAAACCAATTGATTGGATTGAAGAAGAAGCAGCATTGGTAAGAGTTTATATGCACTTTGTGCTTTTATATCTTGTTTAAATTCAAACATTAATACCCAAATTGCAAGGGATTTTAATTGAATTCTGGGATGTGCTCACTTCTTGCAAGATCAACAAAGTTTTATACAAAATTGTGAACTTCATTTACTAAACGAAGACATACATGAAGATTCATACTCCCTGCAAGATCAACAAGTTTCCGTACAAAATTGTGAGCTTCATTTACTAAACTATGACATACATGAAGATTCATGCGAATAGAGGAATAGTTACCATACCAAACTCGTGACTAAAGAGCTCGAGGTGTCGTCTTCTGGTAGTTTTTCTCGAAAGGATCTCTCAATTGTCTACAGAAGAGACAAGAATCCAACAATCAACAAATATCTGCAGAAAGTAATTTGATATTTAATGTGAGAAAAAGAGAATACGAACCGTCTGACAATTTGATGATATCTGGAACTTGCAATTGTCATGAGATCTCAAACTTGCTCCATTCAGCGAGGTCTCCAAGACCTATCTGTGAGGTACAGAAAAACTAAGCCAATTGATTGAAAAAACAATGATTATAACAATAAGCCTTAAAAATCTAGGGAATCAAAGAGAAGGATCTACCTTCAAATATACTCAAAATCTTTTGCAAATGATCTTTGTCCTGCACCCTTTCTTCAACCAATTTCTCCATAATTTTCCCCCTCTGTTAATAATACAATAAAAAAATCGTCCCCTTCTGTTAATAATACAATAAACATGAGGCAAAAAAGTTTGAGGAAACTCGCAAATGCCCACCTCTGGATCGTCCAGAATCCAATGACGACTACTGTTCTCGGCAGAAGCGAGGAGATCCTTCAACACTTCATTATAAATTTCGATGGCATAAAACTTAAAGACAAATAATCATTCTGAGTGCTGCAGCATCACATCAATTGTCCTTGCCATTACAATGTGGAGAATAAAACACAGTGACAAAGCAACAAAAGAAAAATCTAGCCCCAATACCTCTGCTGGTCTGTACATATGCAAATATTGTTATTGTAACACGTGTAATACATGCGCCATGCTCTCCACATGTAATACATGCGTCTTGGTGTTCCATGCTCGCTATTACAAAACAATTAAATAAATTTTTGGGCCTACATTAATTTATTAATGTATTGTTATATCTCTTGCTTAGGTTACCGATTATGTTTCATTTTTCGTACAACATCAACATATCATTCTGATTACTTGATTTTGTTACATTTTAAACTCTACGTTTTTCCAATTGATTGACAAAATTACATAATTCCATTCACTCGGATCTAGTGTCCTATTCTGATAATGGCACAATAATGGTAAGGATTATCTACTTTTTCTTTATTTACTCGATTTCAAATAGACTCCAATAGTTAACATTGCTATGTGCCATTCTAATTGATATTTCTAATTGTATCTGTGAAACCGGGAATGCATATTTTTTAGGCACCGGACGGATATATATTTTCCCGCCATCATCCCCCACAATCCAAATTGAGGTTCTAGCTCAATCCACATTCAAGGCATGAGATCTCTCTTCGTCTTAGTATATGATACAGAGGATCGGGCTGATAGAGAACATGCTTAATCAATCAATAAATAGGCTCACTCAATCAAGGCAAGATCTGAGATGTCTCTTCGTCTTCGTATATGGAGGATCAAGCTTCTCATCTAATAGGTATTGATAATAGGTATATGGAGGATTGGGCCGATATTCTAATAGGCTAAGCAGTAGAGCTTCCTTATCACACATGGATTTCACTTCTTAATAGCCATGAATTCTAACTCCTCGGAACTTAGAACACTCAGGTTGCCAGAAAGAAGTACTCAAGCTTCACTAACTTGACTTGATCACTTCGACAGGAGGAAAGTAGTTGTCTAACTTCAGCCAGGAGTATCACTCCTTCCAGAAGATCACATGTGTTGAGATCTCCAAATTCTATAGAATGCGATGCCTATCACCAAGGGAACAAATTCTTGCAATTTTCATTAATCTACCTCTTCCCCTATTTTCTCATTATACAGTTTCTGTTACGAGCCATTCAAGGAGAGGGGCTTTGTGCAGTGAACGAATTTGTGCTACATTGAGGTGCCACAATTATTGAAATCGCCCTGTGAAGGCAGCGAAGTACCGACTCGAATAGCCTCATCGTCTGCTAGACGGAAATGTCTCGAACTCTTGTTCATATGCTCAGAATGGCACCCACAGTGTTTCAATGTTCACCTTGATTCACTGGAAGTACAAAGCACAGAGAGAGACCCTGCCATCTGGACCATGCCAAATGCTTTGGATCTTGGTAAACTGTTTAGTTATAGAAAATCAGAGAATCAAGCTTCCTCCTCTCAGGGTGATTTGCACTGCTCAAAAAGTCAAGCTAAACTGGATAAGTCAGATTGACTCACCAGTTTCTGTTTCTCTGATGTTTGGTTAAATTATATAGATTTCATCTCTTTTTATAGTATCTCACAAGGTACTTTAGGGACACAGAAGAAGTTAAACACGTAAATCAACTCTGGCCAAAAGAATGTTACCTGCTTTGTTTACTCTACAGAGAATGTCAGATGTTTGTTAGATTCATTAATTTTGAAGCATCAACTGCAATTATTTGGAAATATTCCTGTTTATGACAAGTATCCCAAGTTTCGTAGGCATGAGCTACATAAAAACTACAAAATGATATGTGATGGCTTTATCTACAAGGTCATCTGCTATAAGAATAGGGTGCCTACTATTCACACCAGCCGAATAGAATGCAATAGAGTATATGGCTGCTGCGATTCCTCCGAATGGTACTTTCTCAGATGCCTTCGTCTCTGGTCCTCACTAACACAGAGCAAGAACTAGCTGCCCTGCAGCCTTCCTTGTATTATATATTAATTTTACATTAAACATAATACCTAATTCAAATATATATATTATAATATATATATATATATAAATTATATATAACATTTCAGTTGAATAATACTAAACTATATCATATAATATAATACTTAAAAAAATAACAAAATGACGTAAGTTAAATGTGCAACTGTTTTTTCGGATAGATCACCTATAATATGAGGCTTTCGAAGTCTTGTGTTATATGTGATATATTACATTTCCCAACCAAGTACATTCACTTTTTTATAAATAAATATGAATTTAGTTCATTCAATAGGTTATATTTTATTGTTTGAATTAAAGTGGAATGAGTAATTTATTTTAATAAGTTAATAGCAAAATAATTTTATTTTATTTATTACATATTTAAAACTATCTATGGGTGTTTTTTTCTTTCATAATAAATATTTTTTTTAAGTACTATTATAGTTAACTATGATTTTTCCTCTACTAATTACAATTTCACAAATAAACCTTTTTAACTCAATCAGTGCTAACTATGTCATTTTCTAAATCATTTTCTAAAATTGATTATTCTTGTAAAATTGATTTTTATAGTATATTTTTTGTTTTGAGATTATTTTAGACTTCAAATTTTCTTTAATGAATATTAAAAAGAAATGAAGTATTTAGAAATTTAATCTTGATATGAAGATTTTGACAGTTGGAGATTATGTTGTAAAATATTTCTTTTAAAAACATGTATGTGTAATTTTTAAGAAAAGATTGTCATTTTCATGGAAATTTTTAGGGGCTAATATTCGTAGGTGGACTAATTTTCCATGATTTTTTCCAAAAAAAGATTCGCCAATTTCCATTTTATATAAAAATGATTCGCCCAAATTTTAAAATATAAATTTATTTTACCTTAAAAATAGCCAAAATTATATAGAGAGTATATATAAAATCATTATAAATTTGAAGAATTTTACCAATACATCAACAAACATTTTATAGTTTACATATTAGGGGCTAGTGAGATTCACCAATGTTTTTAAACTTCAAAATTATTTTCCATCCTTAAAATTTTCCATGGTCATTTTAAATAGAAACTAGATAAACAATTGGAATTCTACACACATATCCTTGGATGTTTGATGAGACAGATGATAAAGTGATAGGAGGTCCAATACCAATGGCAGAAATTGGTCTAACCCTTAAATATTTTTCGACGGAAAAATGCCCCCGGCCAAATCGATGGACCATTAAGCTCTTTACTCACTTCCTAAACCTTATGGATTATGGATTAAATGTTGGTGGAAGAGGCTTGGGTCCAATGCAGCATCTTAGGTTCTTTAAATTCTAATTTCATCGCTCTTATTCCAAAGACTATTAATGTTGCTTCATTTCGGGACTTCTGACCGATATCACTCTACAACATTTCTTGCAAGATGATTTCCAAAATCATTGCCTCTATTTTAATGGAGAAATTATCCTGCTATATTTCATGCGAGTAATTTGGTTTTCTAAGAAAATACTTATATATGTGCCAATTTCCTTAGAAATCATCCACCCTATCAAAGTGTAGAAATAGGAGGCTATCATCCTATTAAAAGCTTGTCCTACATAAAGCATATGATTGCGTCAATTGGACATTTCTCAAACTTATCGTTCATAATATTGGCCTCTTAACATGCATGGTGGAATGGATAATTACTTGTGTCACTTCTTTTAATTATGTGGTTTTGATAGACAAAATGGGATCTTCTTGGGTATTATGGTTTCTAGGAAATATTTTGTCTCACATCTTATTTTTGTATGTGATGTTCTTTGATCTGGATCTTGGTGGGAGGCCCCCAAGATCTAAAAAAAATGAAATTCCAAAAGAAACGAGGAGAACAAACAGTAACAAAACCATAAAGAAACATTTTTTTATTAAAAATATAAATAACTGTAAAAGCTATATTGTGGTGGACAATCTGTCCTTTTACTAAATGTGGCTTGTTACTTATAGCCTTTTTTGGTTACAATACCACAAGTAAATTCCATGGGTGGGTAAATACCATGGGTGAATCAATACCATAGTTGGATGTCAATTAAAATACCATGGTCCCTAGATGCAGGTGTTAGATAGGCCATTAATGCACATGGGCCGCTGGACAAGTAGGTGGCTAATTCGTATAGCAACCTGCGCCTTCCCTTGTGGGTAATTAAGGCAAGTCTTGGCTCTTTGGCCGACGCCATTAACCAATTTGGGAAATCGAGAAATTCTCTGCAAATTCAGAAATATGGAGCAGAGCCCCCTGCATTCACCTATTCAGCCTCTCAATTTCTCTTTCCATCCCTCTGCAAAAGAGCCAAGCCTTCACACTACTACGGGAAGACGTTGCAGACTCATCTGTTGCATCGACCTGGGCAATGGTCACCATTTTTCTCAGTCCTTTCTCTGTCACCTACATTTTAAGGCCTGGGCCCCTTCCTCTGGTCCAGATTTGAACTCCCCTACTCCTCTCGACATCCCCTCTACCACTCTTGGCCTGCCTCCTAACCCTGCAATTCATCACTCGCTGCAGCTTTCTAGACGAAGATTCATGCACCAACACCACAGAATGAGGTGCAGACAAGGTGGTAGTCAAGGCATCACCACTCGCCCTTCGTCCTTGCCCTCTTCTGTCTCCACTTCCCCGTCTGCCACCCCTCCCCTAAGCCCCTCCAATTCCTGCTTCCTTGGCAGATACCTAAACACCTGCAGCATCCAAGGCAGAATGGGCTCCAGCGAGGTTCGGCGTTCAGGGGAATTCGCCCAGCACACCGCTACCACTGCTTCCTCCCAGCAAGCACAATTCTAGTTTCGCTGCTCCATGGACAGGCCGCTCATCATTGCCACCGTCACGGTGGATTTCAGAGAGGTCACTGATTCCTGTCCCAAGCCAAATCTCAGTCCATAAATTAACCAGGATCCTCCTAAGCTTGACATCTTTCAAGCGGAGCCGAGCTCTCGCCACCCGTCAAGAGACATGGACAACCCGTCTAGTAGCTGACAACAAACTCTGGGAGGCAAAGCCACCCACAAGGGCAAAGGAATTCAAATGGAGGACACTGCAGGTGGCGAGAATGTAGTGGATACTGGTTCAGAAGAATATGGTTGGTGTCTGATCGTGGAGGAAGAGCCAACAGAAGCCACCTTGCTACTGCATGCCACGTCACGTGTCGAGTCCTAAGTTCAGTTTTCTTATGTTCATTTCCAGGTCAGTTTTGAATTTTGTTTCGTGTGGGTCAATTTTGAATTTCATTTCCAGCTCGGGTTACGACCATTGGTTTTCATTAGTTGTTTTACTATGGAGAATTTTGAGCTAAACTGTGGGTTTCACTATGGATGTATTACTGAAATTTACAGTCTTTTGGTTAAAAAATTTTGAATTTTGGAACTATAGCCCCTGCAAGGGTAAAATGAACTTTCCTTATCTCATTATTGGACTGATTTCCCCAACTGGAGCAGTCTCAAAATCAAGGCTTGATGTTTAAAATGGTCATATAACTGAACTAGTACCGCAGAGGCCGGAGCCTCTTTATATATTATGTCTTTATTAATAAATTAGTTTTACTTAGAAAAAAAAAACAATACCATTGGTATATTCCGTGGGTGGATAAATACCATGGGAGGATGAATACCAAGGGTGGATGCCACTTTCAATACCATGGGAAAATATGATGTGTGAATGAATACCATGGGTGGATGCAATTTACAATACCATGGGTGGATAAATACCATGGGTGGACAAATACCATGGGTGGATAAATACCATGGGTGGACGAATACCATGGGTGGATGCCACTTACAATGCCATGGGTAAATTCCATGGGTGGATGAATACCATGGGTTATGGGTCATCCACACACCCACACTTCATAGAAGTCCTTTTTTTAGGTCGCAAACCATCAGTATCATAGTTGGTCACAAGAATTACAAGGTATCTATATCATTGGATCTTCATTGATAATGGTTATGGGTTAACCACACAAAACCATTCTCTTCAGTGGGCTCTTCATATTCAACAAAGGCTTCTCAGGAGGGAACTTCATGCAATGGGAACCTTTTCTTCTTAAGGAGGGAGGAATGATCCAAATGGAAAATGGCATCCACCCATGGTATTCATCCACCCATGGAATTTACCAATGGTATTGTAAGTGACATCCACCCTTGGTATTCATCCTCCCATGGTATTTATTCATTCATCAAATTTACCCATGGTATTGTAAGTGAAAACCACTCATGGTATTCATTCACCCTTGGTATTTACCCACCCATGGAATTTACCTGTGGTATTGTAACAAAAAAAGGCTATGAGTAACAAGCCACATTTTTTAAAAGGACAGGTTGTCCACCACAACGTAGCTTTTACAGTTATTCTCAATTTTAATAAAAAAATGTTTCTTTTTGGTTTTATTATTATGTATTCTTCTCTTTTCTTCTAGCATTTCATTTTTGTTTAGATCTTGGGGGCCTCCCCCCAAGATCTGAATCATTCTTATATTTGGGAAGGTTTCTTTGTTTAAATGGTGTCAATTACATATGATCACTAACAATTTATGGGATGTCTCAACTCTATACATGAACAAGGATAAGTCCATTCTATTTTATGCTTCAAAGCATCATTCAAAGGTTGAAGAAATCTCCTCCATATTTTCTATTAATATATATGATTTGGATAACATATTTAAATACCTTGGCTTCAATTTGAAACCAAACAGATATAGAATTAAGGACTTGCAATTCCTCATCCATAAGTACAAGTCAAATTTCACATATGGTCTCACTGTAACAACCCTAGGTTAAAATTTCATGTAATAAAAGTTAATAAAGGAAAAATAAGACCAATTTTATGGGACAATTATTCCAAGTTGAATGTCTAGAAAAATATCCTAGTCAACATCACTTATTGAGTTTATGGCTAAGGGGAAATTGGCAAAGGATTTGAAAAGGAAAAAAGGTATTTTGGCATTTTATTTATGAAAATAAAGGAAAATAGGGGAAAGGGGAGGTGAAAGGCCACATGTTGCATGTGAGGAGGAAAACAAAGGAAAATAATAGAAAATTGAAGAAATTATAAGTGTTAATAATTAAAAGGTTTCTGAGGACCAGTTCACAACCTTTGCTGGTTAGATTTGTGTTAGTTAAGTTTTGGAATTAGTGTCAGAGAGGCGAAGAGCACCAAGAGGAGAAGGAAAATCAAGAAATCAAAGGAAGGACAAGGAAAGCAAAGGAAGGTCAAGGTAAGATAAAGAAGGAAAAGGAAGTAAGGATCAGGAAAGGAAGGGTTGGATCAGACAACTTCAACAGGAATACTTGCAGGTAACATATTGCATCTATGATTTGCTAGCTAGTTTTGGTGAGCATGGCATATGCATGTATTTATTTTGGTTTATTTATTGTCAGTATCATGAATTTTGTCGAGTTTTGATAGTGATTTTAGCCTTTCCTTTCCATTTTCAGATAGCCATAGTGTGATGATATTATGTCTCGGTTGAGATTTGTATTGTTGGAAGGTTTTGGACCTGGGTGAGGTGTTTTCAAGAAAAATCCAAAGGGTTGGAGGTGGATATGGTTTCCTCTAGGAATCCCTCAATAGGTGGGTGGAGACAAGAAAATTCCTTAAGCGATGGTAAAGGAATTCTAAGGCATCCAAGCTCGGTTTGGTTTTGTGATCTCAGGACTGGTTTAGGTGAGATCATGGTATGGTGAGGGTGGAGGTGGTTTAACCTCTGGATTCGCTTGGTTGTTTATGGATTGGATATCCCATGAGATCCCGCATTCATGCTTGGAATATGGCATGAGGGTGATTGGATTAAAGAAATATTTTGTTCAACCAAATCTATGGTTGGGTTGTATGTGGAAGCCCTTAACTTGGTTGGATTTTTCATATGGTTGATAATAGTTAAGTTCCTCTTGATTTTGATGAATAAATGTACTTATTATTATGTGGATTTGATGGTTGTTCTATCATTGTTATTTATCTAGTTATATGTTGGTAATAAGCATGGTTACTTGACAGATCTAAATATGGATATTATTACATTTCCATTAATGAATGTCTAGTTAATGAATGCATGACCTAATTGGTTGTATGACAACTATGGTGAGAAAGCATTGGTCCTTCTTGTTTAACCTCAAATAAGTTTTCAAATCCTTATGTTCAGATATGCATTCATGATCTGTAGGTTGCATGTTCATCATGTGTTTGATGGAATGTCATTCCCAGTTGGGGGGTGTCAGGTCAAGTCCTAGTTCAAGTTTTTAGTTTATAAGTTTTGTTTCTATGCTACTTATCATTTCTAAAAGTTTGACTGAGTTTTGAGAAGAGGCCTGAGTCCTAACCCTGAAAAAGTGGCTCATAATTCAGGGTCATTGGCATAGAACTTATTGGAGAATTCCATAGTCACGTGGAGGTGTGATTATTAGTGTGACTGGAGGGCTATAGTCACTTAAATTCCTTAACAAGGGATCAAATGAGGCTCTAGGTCAATTAAAAAGAGAGTTATTTCAGGGGTTGGACACCTGGAGCGATTAAGTTGCTCATGGAGGTCCTGTGATACCTCAAGGAAGTCAATAAGGCCTCAAGTTGTCGACTCCATTTCCTTAAGGTCATTTAGGAGGTTGAGTCTTATCATAGTCACCCCCAGCTCATGTTTACCCTAGCAAGCCAGTGAAAGCAAGTAAATGTTGAAGTGGGCGGTTACAGGGTGGTATCAACACAAGGTATCACTCTCTTTGGGTAATATGAACAAGTTACACTCTCCTTGGGAAAAGTTTGATGTTTTCATGGTTATGGTTTTCATGCATGGGGTCATGGTGTATAGTTGGTATGGTCATGCATGATGCTGTTATATTGTTATGATTGTAATTATATATGTATCACGCTAACATGGACTGATCTTACATATGAGATAAGCCTCCCCTGAGCATTAGTGACATATGGTTTTAATTTTGGTATCTATTTGGTTTATCTAACATGGAGTACTTGGAAGAATAAAAGAATCAAAGATGATGAGAAAAATAGTAGACTACATTTCCCATGACTCTCCTGACAGATCAGTTGGGCAGTAAGGAGGAGAGTATTCTCCTAGTATAACATATATATTCTCCTCGTATAACAGATATATTGAGGAGTTTGAGGGTAGAGATTAGAAGTTGCAAAAAAGATAATGATAGGTTGTTTGAGGCTCAATAAAGACTTATAAGGGCTCAAGAGAAGTAGGTAGACATCAATGCAGTGATTCTTTAGATCTTGTCAGAGTTGTAGAGACAGGGAAAATTGAAGATCATTCAAGAGAAGGAAGAGAATACTAATGGAGCCTATGGTATCAGGTCTTGTTCGGGATAGAGGTTAGATAAAGGGGATACAGTTAGAGGTGGCGGATCACTGGATACACTTGACATGAGGACTGGTATGTATGGGCATCATTCTAGTTCCTCATCTAGGAGACATCATCACTGTCATCACCATCATCATTCTTATAGGAGGGGTGATTACTTTCCTAAGGAGTCCAAGAAAGCCAAGGTGCCTACACTTGACGAGAGATGAAGAAGTCAGAAGATGCAAAGATATGGTTTCTTGGGATGAGGAAATTCTTCAGATTGCAGAGCTATTTGAGAACATGAAAGAACAGAATAGCCACCTTCAATCTCAAAGGGAAAGCAAATATTTGGTGGGAAATTGTGAATAATGTCAAGGGAATTTGAGAAGAAGAGTTAGTTTGGGATGAGTTTGAGAAACTCTTCAAGAAGAAGTACCTATTAGAGAGGTATTATGATGAAAAATCTAAGGCGTTTTATCAGTTGCAAACGGGTTCTATGACAGATGATGAATATGCGAGCAGGTTCTTGGAGTTGTTGAGGTATGTGCCTTATCTCAAGGATGAGAAGGCTAAGATCCAGAGATTCATCAATGGGCTACCAACAACATATAAAGACCAGATTGAGTTTCATAAGTTGTATCCTTTGAGAAATCCATTAGGAAGCTAAACTATTGTTATGAGAAGTCAAAGTGCAAATTTGAGGCTAAGCATGACTTGAAAGGAAATGAGAAAATTAAATCAAAATGGGCACCGAAGTGGGGAAGACCTCAGGAGGTAGGTGAGAATTAAAATGTGGTTCCTTATAAGAAGTTCAATGTGATGGAGAAGGGACATGGATCGCATCCTAGAGAGTAGAAGAATAGGGGTGATGGTAGGGGAACATTGTAGTGTTGGATATATGGAAAATATCATCCCAAGAAGGATTATCCATTGTACCAAGGTGGTAGGCCTAAAATCTACACTACTTAGGAGGTGCAGATAGTTGGGTATGTTGGGCATATCATTCCTCATATATATGCAGTTGTGTACAACGAGCAGGTAGATCACCAGGTGTCCATTATTAAGATGGAAGGTAAGCTTTGTGGTCGAGTTGTTTCTATTTTGATTGATCCTAGATCTAATTATAGTTATGTTAATCCCGACTTGGTGGATAAGTGTGGTTTGAGAAAATAAGTGCATGCAGAGTCTTAGTTGGTGCAGTTGGATACAGGTACTAAGAATAAATTTCATCATTAGGTAAGAGCTTGTGCATTCAAGTTAAATTGTATGCCTACCTAAGCACATCTGAATGTATTTCCATTGGGATCATATAGTATGCTTTTGGGCATGGATTGATTATATCTTTATAGGACTAAAGTAGATTATTATGATGAGGCTATTGAGTGCCTAGATGATAATTGGGAACGTAGAACCTTGCTAGGGAAGAAGAAGCCTACAACAGCGAGGATGGTTACTACTATGAAGGCTAAGTGTAGTTGCAGGAAAGGATGTGTGATGTTTGCAGTCCATATCTCTAGTGAAAAGGGCAAGGATGTTGAGGATGTGGGAATATTTAAGAGGCACTTTGTACTAAAATAGTTTTAGGATGTGTCTTCGATAGAGATTCTAGAGTTTCCTTCCTATAGGGAAGTGGACTTTTCGAATTAGCCAGGCGCAGCAGCAGCATCAAAGGCACCTTATAGGATGAGCACACTAGAGTTAGTTGAGTTGAAGTTGCAGCTGAAGGAAATGCTTGATAAGGGATACCTTAGGATAAGTGTATCGCCTTGGGGTGCATTAGTATTTTTTGTGAAGAGGAAGGATGGTACTCTTAGGTTATGCATTGATCACAGGTAGCTGAACAAGGTGATGAGAAAGAACATGTACCCATTGTCGAGGATTGATGATTTGTTGGAACAACAGAAGGGAGCAGTAGTGTTCTCAAATATTGATCTGAGAACAACATACTATTAGGTATGCATGAAAGAAGATGACATCTACAATACTACTTTTGAGGAGATTGTTGTAGTTCCATTTGGATTGACCAATGCTCCAGCTACTTTTATGTGCTTAATGAATAGTGTGTTGCGTCCTTATGTGGACAAGTTTGTTATTCTATTCATTGCTGATATATTAATATATTCTAAGAATGACGAAGAGCATGTCGAACACTTAGAAAAAATTTTGATATTGTTGAGAGAGAATCAATTGTATACTAATCTTAGTGAATTCATTTTCTGTTAGAAAAATGTACATTACTTGGGACATGTTGTTTCCAAGGAGGTCATAATAGTAGGTCCAAAAAAGATAAGGTCTATCATGGAATAGGCAACTCCTAAGAATGTGGATGAAGTCAGATCATTCATGGGATTAGCAGGTTACTACAGGAGGTTCATCTAGAACTTCTCACACATTGCATATCTTGTTACATATTTTCAGAGGAAAGGGAATAAATTTGAATGGACAGAGGAATGTGCAGCAAGTTTTGAGAAAATAAAGTAGTTGTTGACAAATTGTCTAGTTCCTAATATTGCAGATCCAGATAAAGAGTTCGTGGTGTCTATAGATGCTTGAAAGAGAGGACTTGGTGGATTCTGGATGCAGGAGGGATAGGTGTTATGTTATGATTCCAGTAAATTGAATGAGCACGAGTAGAACTATGTGACTCATCATCTTGAGTTGGAAACTATTATCCATGCATTCAAGATGTGGAGACACTATCTTCTTGACATGAGATTCCTATTGATGAGTGACCATAGTGGATTGAGATATCTATTTGACCAACCAAATATGAATTCCAAGCAAGATATATGGTTGGCTACCCTCGGTGAGTTTGACTTTGAGATCAAATACATTAAGGGTAAGGAGAAAAATGTTGCATATGCTCTCAGCAGGAGAGTGCAGATGAACCATGTTGCAGCAGTGAGCTCGTATGGGACAAATTTATAAGATCAGATCTTATAGGCAGAAAAATAGGATGATAGGTACAAAAAGCTTATGAATAGGTTACAACAGGGTATAAGTGATTGGTATGTGGACTATCATTTCATGGCATATAGTTTGATGGGTTACAAGGGAGTTTTATGTCAAGCCATATTCAAGCCACCTAGGATACCAGAAGACATTGACAATAGCGAAGAAGTTCTACTATTGGTCGAATATGAAGAAGGAAGTGGCATAGTTCGTGGCTAGATGTTTGGATTGTAAGTAGGTGAAAGCATAGTGTAAGCATCCAGGTAGAGTGCTTCAACCTATTTCAATTCTAGAATGGAAATAAGAGGTCATTTCCATGGACTTAATTACAGGTCTTACAAGGACATCGAGGAAACATGATTCTATAATTGTGTTGGTCGACAAGTTGGGCAAGGCAACTCACTTCATTCCAGTGAAGACTACTTATTAAGTTAGTGAGGTTGCACAAGTCTTCATTAATAAGATCATGAGATTGCATGGTATTCCAAAGAAAATTGCATTGGAAAAGGATGTTAAGCTAACTTCCAAGTTTTGGAAGGAGTTGTTTGTAGGTTTTGGGATAAAGTATGCCTTTAACGCAACTTATCATCCGCAAAAAAATGGATAGACAAAGAGGGTAAACAGGATTTTGGAGGATATATTGAGGATGTATGTGACGCATCAACAGAGGAGATGGGAGGAGTACCTTCCATTGGTTGAGTTTTCTTACAACAATAGTTATTATGATTCACTTAGGATGAGTGTGTTTGAGGCACTGTATGGGTGGAGTTGTAATATTCCCATTAGCTTGAGTGATCCAGTGAATAGGGTAATTATTGGACTGGATATGTTGGCAAACATGGAACAAGAAATGAAGGTTATAAAGAATAAACTAAAGGCAACACAAGATAGGTATAATAGTTATGCGAACCAACACAAAGAATTTGAGTTTCAGGATGGGGAGCATGTGTATTATCACATCAAGCTCAAGAAGAGCTACTTGAGGATTGGATCATGTGCCAAGTTGAAACCATGGTATTGCAGGACTTTTATATCCTTTAGAGGATTGGACTAGTGGCCTACAGACCTGCACTACCTCTAACAGTGAAAGTCCATGATGTTTTCCATGTGCCATAGCTTAAAATATATGTAAAGGATGTTCGTCATGTTATTGACTGGTATGTATTACAGGTGGAGCTAGAAGGAGAATTTATGCTAGAACCTCAGTGTATATTGAAGTGGACACAACGCATACTCTGAAACATAGAAATTGAGCAAGTTAAAGTGTAGTGGAAGCACTTTGGGCCCGATGAAGCTACTTGGAGATGGTTGATCAAATGTTGGATATGTATCCTTCATTGTTTTACAGTGGAGGAAAATGCATTTTTGGTTTTTGTACAAAATTATTTATGGTTGTCATTATAAATATCATAATGAGCTACATTTTTAAGCTCCAATAAGTTGTATGGTTTTCATGTTGTCATGTTTGTCATGATGGTTTTTCTTTTGAGCAAGTTGTTCATTGTAAATACTGCAATGAGCTGGGTTATCAAGATCCATGGGTAGTATGTTTTTGTTTTCGATGTCATAGAACACCAAGAGTAGTGTTCCCCTAATGGGGAGGGGTCTGTAATAGCCCCGGGTTAAAATTTCATGTAATAAAATTCAATAAAGAAAAAATATGACCAAGGTCATGGGCCACTTATTCCAAGTTGAATGTTGGGAAAAATATCCTATTGGGCATCACTTGTTGAGTTTATGGCTAAGGGGAAATTGGAAAAGGAAATGGAAAAGGTTTTGAAAAGGAAAAAGGGTATTTTGGCGTTTTATGTATGAAAATAAAGGAAATTAGGAGAAAAGGGAGGTGAAAGGTCACAAGTTGCATGTGAGGATGAAAATGAAGGAAAAAATGGAAAATAAACTAAATTAGAGGCATCAATAATAAAAATGTTTCAAAGGATTTGTTCACAACTTTTGTTGGTTAGATTTTTGTTAATTTAGTTTTGGACTTAGTCCAATAGAGGAGAAGAGCACCAAGAGGAGAAAGAAAAGAAAGCAAGCAAAGGAAGGACAAGGAAAGCAAAGGAAGGACAAGGAAGGCAAAGGAAGTAAGGACCAATCAAGGAAAGTTTGGATCAAAAGGTTTCAACAAGAATATTTGTAGGTAACAGATTGCATGTATGATTTCCTAGCTGGTTTTGGCATGCATGGCATATGCATGTGTGTATTTTGGTTTCTTTTTTGTCGATGGCACGATTTTTTCAGATTTTTAAAGTGGTTTTAGCCTTGCCTTATCATTTCTAGATAGCCATGGTGTGATGGGATTCTTTCTCGATTAAGATTTGGATTGTTGGAAGGTTTTGGATCTGCGTGAGGTGGTCTCACGAGAAATCCCAAGGGTTGGAGTAGAGATAGTTTTCTCTAGGAAGCCCTCAATAGGTGGGTGGAGATAGGAAAATTCCTCAAGGGATAGTGAAGGAAGTACGAGGCATCCAAGCTCAATTTAGGTTTTTGATCTCGAGATCAGTTTAGGTGAGATCGTGGTATGGTGAGGGTGGAGGTGGTTTAACCTTTGGATTCCCTTGGTTGTTTATGAATTGGTTATCAATGAGATCCCACATTCATTCTTGGAGTATGGCATAGGGTGATTGGCTGAAAGAAATATTTGGCTCAGCCCAATCTATTGTTGGGTGGTACATGGAAATCCATGAATTGGTTTGATTTTACATATGGTTAATAATAGCTAAGTTCCTTTTGTTTTTTATGAGTAAATGTACTTGTTATTATGTGGCTTTGATGGTTGTTTTATCATTGTTATATATCTGGTTATATGTTGGTTATAAGCATGGTTAATTGATAGATCTATGGCTCTTATTATATTTCCATTAATGAATGTCTAGTTAACGAATGCATGAATTAATTGGTTGTATGATAAATATAATGAGAAGGCATTGTTCATTGTTGTTTAACCTCAAATACATTTTCATATCCTTATGTGTAGATATGCATTCATGACGTGTAGGTTGCATGTTCATCATGTGTTTGATGGAATGTCAATCTCAGTTTTGAGGGTTCAGCTCAAGTCCCGGTTCAAGTTTTGATTTAGATTCTTTGTTTCTATGACACTTTTCATTTCTGAAAGTTTCGTTGAGTTCTAGGCAGAGGCATTAGTCTTGTACCTAAAAACGTGGCTCAAAATTCAAGGTCGCTGACATAAAATTGACTACAAAAGTCCACAGTTGCATGGAGGAAACCTTATTAATGTGAGTGGAGGGCTACAATTGCATGCATGCCTTGGAAAGGGAGTGATTGAGGCTCTAGGTTAGTGAAAAGGAGTGTTATCACAAGAGTTTGGCACCTAGAGGGGTTGGATTGCTCCTAGAGGTCCTGTAGCAATTGATGGAACTCAGTAAGGTCTCAAGTTATCAAATGCATTTCCTTAAGGTCATATAGGAGGTCAAGTCTTATCATAGTGACCCTCAACTCATGTTTACCTTGGGTAAGTGGGCGAAAGAAGGTAAATGTGGGAGGAGGATGTTACACTCACACATGGTTATCCATGAGTTGTAGAATTACACTCACTCAATCTGTTCTACAAAGCATATTTGTGTACTGGATGCACTTATTTCTTCTCGCCAAGAAGCTTATCAAGTGTATTAATTCTATTATTGCACAATTTATAAGGTCTAGAGCTTGCAGACCTAGTAAAATTCCCTTTTCAAGTTTGGATTCTCCCTCTAGGAGTAAGGATGATGGGGGTTGGGGCATCAAAGACATCGATTATTTTTGTTGAGCCATTATTATCAAAATCTTTTGGAGGGCTATGTTTGGATCGAGACTTTGGTAGGAAATCATATCTAACAAATACTTGAAGGGTTAGACTCTTCATATATGGATACAAAATGGGGCATGCACTCCTAAATTTTTCTCTCATATTTGGAACAACTTTATGAAGCTCAAACATTGGCTTCTAGACAATCTATAGTGGAATATAGGATTGGAAAATGTGGTGGATGTGGGACTAGATGCCATCTAGGGTTTAAGGGTAAACCATACCCTTCCTAGAGAGATTATCCTCCATATTCATGAGTTGGGGATTTACAAATTATATCAGTTGCATGTTGATATAGATCCACTGGGTTTATATCCTATTTTTATCAATTCTATGTATTTGGGTCTAGTTGGACATATGTAAGCTATACAGGATATTTATATCAATAATTTGTATGAAGCTAGGATAATTTTCAGTAATAGGACTAACTCAGTAATATGGAATGAGTGATCCTCATAATTCATCTAGTTGATTTGATATATTTCCTCATCCCTCCTATTACTCAGTCCCTTGGATCAAATTGGTTCATATGGATGTGGAAGTGGAAAATTACACTCAAATTGAAATGTTTTGGCTAGCTGGTGGGGCATATCAAAATCCTCACTTGGGAGAATATTTTTAAGTGCAATTATCATGGGCTAGGTAGGTGCTATATCTGTCTCTAAGATGATGGGGATCACATACACTTATTCCTCCAATGTCCCAGTTCCATTGCTATCTGGACTCATGTTCTTCATAGATTGAACATTGTGGTTCGTTGGTCATATACATCAATTATTGAATGCATCATGGATTGGTGCCACACTTAAATGAAGTAAATGATCCTTCGCATTTTCATTTTTTTTGGTGTTTGGAAAGAAGGAATAACATCATTTTTTAGAACATGTCATTCCTCATTGAAATAATTTGTAATAGTACCATATATGACTTCTTGCAATACTAGAGAATGCATGATTATGGGATAAAAAAATATTACATGCATATTGACTACTGAACTAACTTTTGAGTTGGTTTCTTCAATGGTGTTACACAGAGAATGTCTAGTCTATGGTTGTGGCTCAGTCATTGCCCCTGCTCCTGGAATCTTTTATAATTTCAGTTGGAATGGTGGTCCTGATACAATTTCAAAGTGAAGATATTGACACTATGGGGTCTCCTTTATTGTAATTGGTGGATATCTGTTTCTTCCATATCTATCTTTGGATATTCTAAATATGTCATGTTTCAATCCCCCATATATATCAAATTGGTTAAACCACATCCAGGAATTTTATATTCCTTTTGAGGAGATCACATTCACACATATTCGTCAGATCCAAAATTCCTTAATGGATAGACTATCTAAAGTGGGACTTTCCATTCAGGTGGGTGTTATATATTTTCAAGTCTAGAGGGATGGATCATCTTGGGTGATGGGAACATTCCCCTCCATGCATAGCCTCTCTTGCTTCAGGTACACTTAGGATCTTTTATGGTTGGGTTATCTATATGTGTATTGACATTTCCTTCTCATTTTCATGGAATTGGATTTCTAACTAGTCATCCTGTGCTCATTAGATGCCTCGTCTAATTCCTCTATATAGTTTTATCACGGGTTTGTGTTCCATTTTATTATTTTTGGCTTTAACGCCTCATACAAACTGATTTATGGACTTTATTAGTTCCTCTCTAGAACATCTACCTTCTTTTATTTATGTTTCATTATGTATAATATTTTATTTGAGAATCATAACTCTCTTATATCATATCTACATGTAACATTTTTATTTAATATAAAATTGTGTTTTTTTGGAAAAAACTCCATCTATCATTAAAAC
>APFE031585582.1:9204-41371 GCA_000404065.3 Pinus taeda | reverse complement strand
TACATAAGGACAATGCTTGTGAACCAAAATCTGACACTAGGACTACACCTGACCATCCCCAACTGAGACTCACATTCCGTCAAACACTTGGTAGATATGCAACCTACAAATCATGAATGCAAGTATGAATATAAGGGACAGAAAACTCATCTAAGACTTAACAAGAAGGGTCGCCACCTCCTCACATTAGTTTTCATAACATCAATTAGGTCTTGCATCTGTTATTATTTCAGTTACAAGTAAAAACATGAAAAGAGCCATGACTAAGGATTGTCACATAACCATACTTATAACTAGCATATAACCATATCAATAAAAATAAGAGAACAACAATTAAAGACATATAATAACAAATACATTTACCAATCAAAAGCATGAGAACTTGTAGGAATTTACAGGGTAAGTTCCTCAGACAGAACACCAAAGGACACCGCTCACAAACAGATCACAGATCAATATACCAGTATTGTTGACGTGGTTAAAACCCTCAAAGAGGGAAACAGTCCATGGTCTGAGCCAACGCGACCACTTTAGGAAATTTATTAATAAAAGAATGAAAATTTACATAAGCTTCTCTCATGAATGGTTCATTGATTCTGGAGCTTCCTATCACATTGCCAAAAACAAAGCCATTTTTTATTCTTTAAATGACTGTAACACAAAAATATATATGTTGGTGATGATAGATCTCTTAGTGTTATAAGGATTTGAACTGTTCATATAGGCAATTTTCAATTTAATGATGTATTATCTGTTCCAACCTTATCCTGCAACCTTCTATCTATATATCAGATAACTCATTCAGGTGAAGGTAAAATTGTTGAATTTTCACCTCACGATGTTGTAATTAAGGACCTAAGAGATCCTAGACAAATTTTAGCTACTGGCATTGTTAATGATTCTACAATGTTGTATAAGTTTAACAACTTTGGGTCATCAAATATTTCCTCAGTATTTGTTGCTCATAATGATGAAGTGAGCAAACTTTGGTATGAGCGATTTGGTCACTTAAACTATCGCTCCCTTCAGAATCTATGTAAATAAAATATGGTGACAAGTCTTCCAATGGTATCTTGTAGAGATGGTGTTTGTTCCGGATGTGTACTCAGAAAACATCATCATGATAGTTTTGAAAAACGTTCCTCTTGGCACACCTCAACCCCTTTACAACTTGTACATAGTGATTTATGTGGTCCACTTCCAGTTGTTTCATTCTTTGGCTACAAGTATTTCTTAACTTTCATTGATGATTTCTCCAGATGCACTTGGGTATACTTCTTAAAACTCAAGAGTTAAGTATTTAACATGCTCCTGGCCTTTAAGGCTTTTGTTTAAAAACAATCTGGACATCAAATTCTTAAGCTAAGATCTAATAATGGCAGAGAATATGCTAACATCAAATTCATCAACTTTTGCACTAAGAATGGAATTCAAATGCAACATACTGTTCCATATGCTCCACAACCAAATGGTGTAGCTGAAAGGAAGAATTGCACCTCAAAGGAAATGGCTAATTATATGCTTCAATCTAAAGGGCTTAGTCTTAATTTTTGGGCATAAGCAATTAACTGTGCAAATTACATAATAAATTGTACTCCTACAAAGGCTTTAAAGAATATCACTCCAGAAGAAGCATGGAGCTCAATTAAACTAGATGTAAGCCACTTTCGTGTTTTTGGAAGTGAAGCATGGGCCCATATTCTAGATGAGAAACATAAAGATTTAGAATCTAAGAGTGAAAAATGTATTTTTGTTGGATATTCTAAAGATGTGAAAGGATACATAATTATTCCACTTAAGTCCAAAAATGTTATCATTAGAAGAGATGTAAAGTTTTCTGAAAATATATTGGCCTACGAGCCTAGTTCGGTGGATGTGCCACCTCTCTCTATCCCTTCTACTTCTGGAAATATTTCTTCTTCAGATGATGATAGGGAGGATGAAAATCCTCCTCCACCTTCTCAAGATCCTCCTTCAACTCCTCATCTTCCAAAATGGGTCCATGCTACTCGAGATGCAGTAGTTTCTCTGGCTGGTGATCCTATAGATCAGCGACGTACACATTCTTAGTTCGATAGAACCTCTTCTTTACTGGCTCAAGATTTAGCCAATTATGATCCTGACACCTTTGTATAAGCTTCAGGCCATCCAGATTGGGACACAACTATGAATGAAGAATATCGTTCATTATTGGAAAATGATACATGGGACCTTGTTCCTCTACCAAAGGGACGAAAACTTGTTAGATGCAAATGGGTTTACAGAACCAAGTATGGACCAGATGGAAAATTTGATAAACATAAAGCTCATCTTGCTGCTAAGGGTTTTCCACAAGTAGAAGGCATTGACTATACTGAAACCTTCTCCCCTATTGTAAAAATTAACTCTATCTGCCTTGTTGTTTCCCTTGCTACCTCTTTCACATGGGAAGTCCATTATATGGATGTTAAATTTGCCTTCTTGCATGGGGACTTGCATGAATAAATATATATGGAACAACATACTGGCTTTATACAAATAGACTCCAGCCTTGTATGCCGGCTTAAGAAATCCCTTTATGGTCTCAAGCAAGCCCCTCGAGCTTGGTATGCCAAAATGGATAGCTTTCTTTTAGAAACTGGCTTTTATAGGTGTCATTCTGACAATACTGTCTACACCAAGAAAGTGGGCAAGTCCCTTATCATTCTTGTTCTTTATGTTGATGATATTATCCTTATTGGTAGTGATCCCAACCTTATAAACCATGTGAAGTCCAACCTTAAAAAGAATTTTGAAATGATAGACTTAGGACGCTTGCATTATTTTCTTGGTCTTCAAGTCTTGCAATCCAAGGAAGGTATTTCCCCTTCCTAATCCTAGTATGTCTGTGATATTCTATGACATTTTCACATGGAATACTGTAAGCTAGCCCCTTCTCCATTTCAGTCTGGAGCCAAACTTTCAGTCACTTGTACTTCACCTATAGTTGATGCTACCTTATACCATCAACTTGTAGGAAAACTTTTGTATCTGACCCATACTTGTCCTGACCTTTCCTTTGTTGTTGTCCTTATTGCTTGGTTTATGCAAAACCCACATGAAATTCATTGGAAAGCAGCTAAAAGAATACTTCATTATGTTCGAGGCATAGTTCAGTTTGGGATTCATTACAGTGCCGAAGCATCTCCTCTATTGGCAGGTTTCACTTATTTCGATTGGGCTAGTGACCCTGATGATCGGAAGTCTACTGCAGGTTATGTGTTCACTCTTGGTTCATGAAATATTACATGGGCTTGCAAGAAACAAAGTTTCATTTCTCTTTCTTCAGAAAAAGAAGAGTATCGTGATGCCATAGAAGCTAGTAAGGAAGCCATGTGGCTTCATAAGATACTATCAGAGTTTGGCTTTCAGTAGCAACATCCGACTACACTTTGGTGTGATAATCAAAGTGCCATTCAACTATGCAAAGATCCAGTCCAACATCAGTGCAGCAAACACATTGAACTGCACATGCACGTCATCAGAAAGCTCATTCATGACCATGTCCTTGAAGTGCAATATTGTTCAACAAATGATCAAGTTGCAGACATCTTTACAAAGGCTCTCACAAAGGTGAAGTTTACTAAACTTTGATTGATGGTTGGAGTTCAGGAAGTTGTCACTAAGGGGGGATAGGCTCTAATTCCTCCTTCCTTCTCCTATTATGTCATATTTGTACATCCTTCAATCCTATCCCAAGTTGTTCTTAAGGGGGGATGGTATCCTTCAACGATTTTACCTTCACCTGAATGGGTTATCTGATATACAGATAGAAGGTTGCAGGATAAGGTTGGAACACATAATACATCATTAAATTTACCATTTTATATATGAACAGTTTTTCTCCCTATAACACTAAGAAATCTATCATCACCAACATATATATTTTTGGTGTTACAATCATTTAAAGAAGAAAACATGGCTTTGTTTTTGCCATGTGATAAGAAGCTCCAGAATCAATGAGCCAGTCATGAGAATTAGAAGAAGAAGATACATTTAGTGCGTATCCAGACTGAGATGTTTGACAACCACATGCAGAAAGTGCTATTCCTGAAGATGAAGTTGAATTTGAAGAGTGCTCCAAATGGATGTTATGCTTCTTCATTGCTGCTTCCAAGGCTTTCATCTTCTTAAAGCATTTAGATTCTAAGTGGCCATCTCGATTACAAAAGTGGCAATGTCTATCGGTCTTCTTCCCTTTGTTCTTAATTGACTTATCATTTTGTTGAAATGATTTTTCATTTTGAGGCTGAAATTGCTTAGGACCCTTGTTTGGTTTAGGACCATTCTTTTTAGGACATGAATTCTTAGGATTCGTTGAATTTGGTTGTTGCTGGGCAGCTAAGGCTTTCCTAGAAGAGTTTCCAAGATTAAGAAGACCAAGGTGTAAGAATTTTTCTTGTTCTCTTATTAAAGAATCACAAAAGGAATCAAAGGAAGGGGACTTGTAGTCTTCTCCTTAAGAAAAAAAGGCTTATCTTGTAGAATGGAAGGTGGAAACAAACACAGAGTAGGCTGGTCCCAACTTAGTAAGAATGGAATAGATAAGGTTACCATCTAATTTCTTAACCTTAACACCTTCCAAGAGAAGTCTAAGGGTCTTGAAATTGGATAAAAATATTCAATGGAAGAAAAATTAGGGGTCTAATGTAAGAAACTCATTTTCAAGTTGATGGGCTCTAAGTTCATTTTTAATTCCAAAAACTTTAGTGATCTGTTTCATTGCTTCACTAAGCATATCAAGTTATACGATATGTAATCTAAGGTCTGAAGAAATAGACATCCTTATTAACCCACATGCTTGATCTTGCCTATTTTCCCATTTGGCTGCCTTATCTTCATCTTTCTGTTTGGTTTCTTGGCCTGAGGCTATTTTGTAAAGACCTTTACTTCTAAGTAAATCCACAATGTAGGACCACCATTGGAAGTAGTTGGTGATGTCAAGAATCACTTGGCATGGACTTTTCATTTTAATAGAAACTGAAGCTATAGATGATGAAACTAAGTGTTCCAATGGAAAGATCTTGAAATAATAGGCTGATTAAAAAAAAAGCAGCTTTGAAAATGTCTTCTGGATGAAGAAGTTATGGCTTTTTGAAGAAAAGTTGTTGAAGACGCCGACGAAGTGCGGGAATGTGCGGAAATGAATGATAATGTTTTTTTTTTTGTTTAAATCTACCCCCTTTCCAAACTTAATCTAATTATCTCAACAAAGAGAAAGACTTGAAATCAAGACCTCTATTCTCATAAAGTAACTTTGGACCAAGTGAGCTAGTTTAAAGGGTTAGTAATTTTTGGAAAAGAGGAAGGGGTTGTTTTTTTTTTTTTTAAAGTCAGTGAAGCTTTGGGGTGCATGCTTACTTGAGAAAGCTCTTTTTTGCCTGAAAAACAAAAACCGCAAAACCCAAAATGTACATACAAAAAAAAAACAAACCTTATGGTTTGAAGTTAGCTTTACCCGGAAACTAACAGTTTTCCTCAATGTTTCTGATTTTCCAAAATCACACTAAGGCACAACAGAAAAGAGCATACGCATGAGAAAAAAAAATATTTTCTGTTTTTTATTTGCCCAGATTGCACAGAGTTGCGGGGCAAAGAGCATATGCAGAAATGAAAGGTGTAGATCACGTAATAAAAAACAAACAGATAAATAAACCAAAATAAACAGAGATAAAATAACTAGAAACTGCAAATAAACACTATATACCTCCATATCTTAAAAATGACGTAGCTAGGGCTACGAGAAACCTTTTTACGTGAAACGAAAGGGGTTCCTCACTGGAATAGATGCTCCTAACACAATAGAGTAGTCCCCTTAGCTCGAAAGTAGTCAGAAATAGTAGATCTAGGAAATGACAGTTGGATGCAGTTCTATCGGCTTCAAATTTGGATCACCAACGGATTTGACCCTCAAATAACTCTGGTAACATGTAGGAATTTATAGGGTAAGTTCCTCATACAAAACACCAAAGGACATATCTCACAAATAGATCACAGATCAATACACTAGTATTGTTTACGTGGTTAAAACCCTCAAAGAGGGAAACAGTCCACGGCTTGAGCCAACGCGGCCACTTTAGGAAATTTATTATTAGAAGAATCAAAATTTACGTAAGCTTCTCTCTTGAATGGTTACCCTACAAATTACCCTCCATGCTCTTTAAATAGAGATCATGGACCAATCGAGTGTTAAGCCATGAATCAAATGTTAGTAATACCGAGGAGAGAATGAATCGTCAAATCACTTCATGTCTAGAACATATCATGACCGTCAGATTGTAAGTTACAAAAGTACATAGTAAAGAAACACACTTTACCTAACTCTACACTAGACCAAGTTATACTTAACTATTTCCCATGTGTCGGAATATCCTAACAGAAATTAGATTTAATTAAGCATAGGCAATAACCAGCGAGGTTTGGGACTTCCATGTACGACTTGACCATAAACATGGCTGAACCAAATATTTCATTCAGTCAGTCACCCCTGTTCAATATTCTAGGCATGAATGTGGGATATCATGGATAAACTAATCCAGAAACAATAAAGGGAATCCATAGGTTAAACCACCTCCACCGTCACCATATTGTGATCTCACCTAAACTAGTATCGAGATCACAAAACCAAACTGAGCTTGGAATTCCTTCACCATCCTTGAAGAATTTTCCCATCTCCACCCTCAAAATTTACTGTGTATATTGTCATTACTGGTTAAGGGATTCTTAGGCCTTTAGGAATTTTCGCGAGACCACCTCTACCCTAGATTCTGAAACCATCCAGAATTCAAAAGCTCAAAACTGAGAACAATCCCATCATGCCATGGCTAACCATAAATGGCAAGGTAAGGCTGAAAACCACTATCACAACGTGGTAAAACCATGCCATCAACAGAAAGAGAAAAAAATATGAACATGCACATACCATGCATGTCAAAACCAGCTAGGAAATCATACATGCAATCCGTTACCTGCAATTATTCCCGCTGAAGTTGCTTGAGCCAACCTTTACTTGCTTGATTATTTATTTCCTTTCCTTTACTTGTCCTTTTTTGCTTGTTTTCCTTCCTTTTCTCTCTTGATATTCTTCTCCTCTCTAAGACTAATTCAAAAAATGAACTGACAAAAAAGGTGACAAAATAACTACCAATTGATACTCACAAGGCTTTTTATTAATGAGTCCTCTATTTTCTTTAATTTTCCATTGCTTTCCTTCTTTTTCCTTCTCACATGCAACCTATGACCTTTCACCTACCTTTTCTCCTAATTTCCATTATTTTCATAAATAATGTGCCAAAAATACCCTTTTGCCTTTCCAAAGCATTAGCCATTTCCTTTCCCAATTTCCCTTAGCCATAAACACATCACCTGATTCCAACTAGGATATTTTTCCCAACATTTAGCTTCGAATAAGTGTCCCTTTCTCATGGTATTATTTGACCTCTATTAACTTTTATTGCATGATATTTTAACCTAAGGTTGTTACAAATATTCATTGTGCTGAATTGGATCATAAGACTTCTACAGAGATACAGGTCTTATGACAACTAGTTGATTAGGAGTTCCAATGTCATCTCCTGTCTTCTTTCCTCCTCTTGTAACAACATTGATACTAGGTTGCACTGTAGGACCAAAATCCCAAGGCTCTAGGCAGACTAAGTTAGCTCCTTTAGCCCGGTTGCGATCCTCCCACCGAGAAATAGCTTTAGGACAATATTCGGTTGCATGAGTATTCACCTGGTATTATGAAGACCAAGGTATTCACGGCATAGGGTATTCTCTCACAACATGGAATTCCTAATCACAATTATAACACCTAATCGGGCCTCTCCTACCCATACTTCCTCCCCTGAGAGCTCCCCCTCCTCGTCCTCGAGGAGTCTAATTGATACAAAAGGTTGAATGGTCAAGATGATCAGCTAAAGCATCCAAGAACTTACATTGATTCGTATGATGGTTGGGTAACACACAAAATTCACAAAACACATAGGTGAGGTGAATGATCAAAACTTATACAGATCTCATAGTAATCATTAGTAGACATACCTTGAGTATTTGGAAATGACTAAAATTGTGTATGGTCTTGAAAAGGAAGAGAAGATGAAATTTGTGCAACTCGCCCCGACTGTGCTGGAGGAGGTCCCATAGGCACACTGGATGGTCCAGGTTCTCTTAGTTGCGGGCATTCAGTAACATGATGTCCTTAAACCTAAAAGTGGGTAGACCAAATATGAGGTCTTGTAGGCCATAAGGGTGCAAGATCCTTCAACTTTTTTGTCAAGTTAGCAATATGATTCTGAAGGCACAAAATAGCAGGATTTGTTGATGAACCACTGGTTATACAGTCCTGTGGATAACTAGTCATAACTTCTATCTACCTTGCTTGTTCCAAAGAATCTTGAAGTGTGTCAATATTCTTCTGATACAAAGGAATGCAAGTCATTGGAAACAGGGCCTTAATTAATAAATCTCTTTGATGATGCAGATAAATAGGATAAGGCAATTTGCTGATAACATCTTTAAAACATTACATACATTTCTGAGCAAATTCTCCCTCCCACTCGTGAATGTTCAGTAATTCTACCAATCCTTGCTGATTTGACTAGCATAGCCTAAATTCCTAAACTCTTGTTTGACTAAAGCCATACCAACATTTGGGTTAGCATCAATCCATTTGATAAACCACCGCATTCTCTTTCTCGCAACATGGTTTGAAATTCAATAAGATTAGTTGCATCAGAGGTTGACAAGCTCTCCAAATAGCTTCTCATAAATACCAATATTGTTTGACGTCTTCACCCCCCCTTCTTGAAAATTTTGGATATCTAGTAAGTGATCTGGCTGTGAGTCTGACCATAGTTGATTGACTAGAGGAAACGAGTATAAATCCTTAAGGACTCGACTAGGAACAACTTGCTAAACTTGGCTGACCAACACCACTAATACTACCTTTACCCTTATATTGATTATGTGCTAATTGGGCTTTAATAAGCTTACGTACCTTAGAAAATACAAGATCAGGACTTTGATATAGCACCAGGGGAAGGACAGGGAGAGTAGGAGTCGTGCAGTTGTGTTGTGGGGTTCTACATTCTGGTATTGAATAATATTTGAAGAATAGCTACCTCATCAAAAAGTGAAGATCATCATCTACAAGTGTATTCTCATTTGGTATTAGAGTTGGTTGGACATCTATCTTAGACATCTGAAATCCTTCTGAATCTTCATGCACTAGAGTAACTAATTATAAACCTTCTACTTCACTCCCACTGATAGCTCCTATTTTTCCATAAAAAGAACCTTCTTCCTCATTTCCTTTCCGCAACTCTGTAGTCACCATTTCCTTGTTCTGCACCATCGACATTCTTACAACCTCTCCTATGCACTGCAATTCCCTTCTTCTAACCCTAACTTCCTGCAACTTCCTTCCTCACCACTCTTCATTTATTATTTCCCTCCTCAACACTCTAAAATCTATCATCTTCTGCAACTCTTCTTGATTCATTGGAATGACTTCTTCATTTTCCCACATATGCATGACATTCCTCTCCCCTAATCCATTCCCCTAGTACTATAAATTTAAGTTTCCATTTGACCTTGTGGAAATACAAATAAGTTGTCTTCAACCATCAACACTTTAATCCAAAGAGGAATATCCTTCAGTAGCGGTCCTCATAGCCCAAAATTGAATATGTATTCTAAATGAGAGAAGGATTGGTGCTTCTTAGTCACAAATTCAATGATGTAGCTCTCGAGAGTCGCATCAACCCAAAAATCAACAACTCTCATTAAATTTGTATCCAACAGTTGAAGATCATCCAAATCAACTGCTCTCCAAGTTATGTGCAACCTTGGCCATGCGAAATCACCCAACTTATGCTGAAGTTGACTCATCCAATTCTCTACTTCCTAAGTAAAATTGCACCAAAAGCTCTCATATTGATCACAAGCAGGCTTGACGTACAAAACATCCTCTCAAACCTAATCTTGATACTTCGGTCTCAATTCTGCTTGCTGGAAAACAAAGTGTTCAACTTTCTCATGCCACCATTCTTGAATACCTTGGTCACATGATATAGATCCCATAAAAATATTGAGGTCCCAACAATGGAATATTTAAATGAAGTTTGACCCAGAGTTTGGCTCAGGGTTCCAACAAAAATATTCTGCGTATTCTATCACTTCATCGACATTTTCACATCCTTTGATCAAAGGAGCGTGTCACCAGAGGCGAGCCATAACCATAGAAAGATAGTAGGGAATCTAGAAATAGATATTATGTAGTCTACGGAACCATTCATACATTCATTCATGGCAAGTTAACTTATAAATTTAACATAAAATAACATCACATAGAAAATTTTAAAAGGGAGATGAATGATACATAAACAGATGAAAGAACTCCCATTCTCCCTTCATTATTAAAACAACAAAGCCCAATTACAACAACATTTATCCATTACGGCTCATAGCACATTACAAACTTGCGCACAAATATTAAAACTCAAACAAATATAAAAACATATCATTACATATTCAGATTTTCCTATAAGCAGTTTTTCTCTCACACGGTTCATATCAACATTACAACACCTTCTAAACTTTACAATGCTCTCTCTTCTGCATCTTCTTTTATACCCCATGCTCACTTGATTTTGTCTTTGATCCCTCACTCACTTGATCTGTGATCTTCCAAAACCTTGGGCCATTACCTTGGTTTTCCTATTGACTGTATCAAGATCAGCTCCATGTTTTATGGTAAGCACCCATACTTTCCGTTGTGCAAGTCCGAAAATGATATTTCACTTCTACTTTGATTTTTCAATGCTCTGTTTCCAGCTTCTTTATCAAAAATGTCCTCTGAAAATTATATTCCTTCAAAAATGAAGGACCCAACATGCCCAATCACAATCTATTGACTCACCCAAGATTCAATGTGTTGTTGTTGTTTCAACTAAACTCTATGATTGTTAGATGCCACTCGGATCAGTTGCGGTACCTTCAAGCAAAGAAGCCAACATAATTCTATTTATGTGATTCATGGGTTGATGTTTTGATGGCTTGATGCATTGATGATTTGAAATTATTCGATGGATTGATGTTGCATGTGTGCATGGGACAAGTGCGTAGCATAAGCATAGTGGGAACATAACCCACAGGTCTAGAATTAAGGCCATAAGAATACTTGAAAAAGAGAAACTCCCAGTTCATTTTCATCAAATATAGTGCCAACTTGTGTTGCACATGATATCTAAAGTGTGTATTACCAGGAACAACACTACTGATAATCCAAACCTGCACAAAGTTTGGTTCAAAGTTGCATAAAAATTAGAAGAATGCTTTTTTTTTCTATTCCATTTATTGCATATGATACCTATTACATGTTATTATTCATATTGGAGTGGCTTTTCTCTTTACCTCATATAATATAGAAAATAAGTAATAGTTATTTTACACTTCCAAAATCACATAACATTATTTTATGACTGTGAGGATTGGAGTTCCATAATTTCACTGAATTGTACATTAGATTTTAGGAAATGAGGGAAATTTGATATAGGTTGAGGCAACTCATATAAACAACCATTTATCACTGAAATATATGGTTGTTTACAAACAACCACTTATCACTGAAATATAAGGTTGTTTACAAACAACCATTTATCAGTAATAGCTATCATAAAGAAGAGTTAAATTATGTTGTGCTTATACACTAGGATACCAAAGTTTCCATGAGGAATGAAACAAAGGGAAAAAGTAAAAGTATTTGCAACATGAAAATTAATGACATGACACACATCCAAAAGCTTATATTGTAATATGCCATAATTGTTTTGGCTTTCATATCTTTATGGCATACTCCAATAGCATGAATAAAGGCTAATTACCCATAAATTTGACACCCAACATTTTTGAATAAAATAATAGAGCATTGGAAAAACATCAGCAATTCAATCGACCAGGCAGAGATCAAAAGAAATAACTAGAAATCATTTTAATAAATTTTGTAAAGACACTAGGATCTCTTAAATATAAAAAGTCAAAATGAACAACCTAATTAATAAATGAGAATCTCTAAACCTGATATGCATATAATTTTACATACATCAAGGGGATTCATTGTTTTCTCATATTGAAGTGTTTTTCTATCAAATAATTATTCTTTCGGATATAATCTATCGCCAAGTTAAGGTACAAATCATCCTTATAAGTGGTAGATAAAAAATAAAAAAAATCTTCAAAGAAAGACCATTTGTTTGCTATAGAATGCTTAAGTTCCCAGTCAAAAATAGTTCTTAAAAAATCAAGGAAAATAAAACTAGATCGTTCCATGAAAAAATGATCATCAACAATGGCCTAGAAATGAATAGGTGATCCTAAAGACAAAGCCATAGAAACAACCTCAACTTTCGGGGCTTTCATTTCAAATAATCAATTTTCAGTTAAAGAACTATTTGAAGAATTAGATAAGTGCCATAATACAATCAATGAATTGGAAATACAAGTGTTAATTACTAGGATTACTCAAGGAAAGAATGGAAATCCCATTCCATTTTTTTATGAGAAGGATTTTTCCTTTTGTATGGTAGAGATTGAAGGGAAGCACTAAATCAAAAAAAATGATTACAAGAGCAGTACAAGAAACAACTTTCTTACACTAAAAGTAGACAGTAAACAATTAGAAGGTATGAGTCAGGTTCACACTAGATAAATTGAAATAATAAATGAATTTTTTTAGATTAATACTCAAATAGTTTCTATATGATTTCAATCTCATATTATTTTTCTAGAAGAATAATTAAGTGAATTCAAGAAAAAACCTAGAGAATTAAAGGTATTCAAACAACTAGTTATTGCTCTTAATGATCAACACAAACATGTAGAATTGAAATTACTTAGTTAAATGAATAAAATTTATAATACTTATCATGATTTTATAAAATTTAGATGCAAGATGATAGCGCGATATTAGATTAATTTGGAAAATTTTCCATGTAGGAAACAAAGAGAATTATGAAGTTATTGGCAAACCCTCCATGGATGAAGAAAAATAATGCATATATCATTGGATCAGAAGAAATCTAATTTCTTCATCATTAAAGAATGGATTAAAGAGTCCTATTATTGGTGTGATTCAATTTGGGATAATGTGTTAGTTATTATTGAAGAAGTCAATATGCCCTATCCTAGAGGAATGAAAGAAGTATTATCTTTGACTATTTGCACTCATGGGGTTAATGATAATAGAGAATCTAGTAATAATGAAATTCAGAAAATCATTAATTGGAGTAGCAAAGAGATCCAAAAACTCTTTGACTTACCATACAAGTGTATGAAGTTAATTTCTAAATTTTCTTCTAAGTATAGACATAAAACGATATATGGGTTAGTGCTAGATTGGTCTAAAAAATAGAATTCTTATCTATTTACCTCAATTATATGAAAAATAAAGTCAGTGGGTGAAATACATTAAGGACAAAGAAAGGGAATCAAATCCCCTGCAACCATCAGAAGAGATAAGGAAGTTAGAAGAGAAAATGGAGGAAGATTAGTGATAGTCAAAGTGAAGATCATTCATGCCCATAAACAATGTGATAATTTGGTGTCTTTAATTTGCAAGAAAATCCTCTTGTGAGAATAAATGGACTTTTCTTTATACGACCCTCTTCATGGGAGAAAGGATCAAGAATTATCATACCACAAGATATATTAGTATTTGTAATAAGAGACTGTGGTTTAATTTTTTGAAGACCCAAAAGTTAGTTTGGAAAATTACTCTGCATATGGAAGTATCATATGCTTAATAATTTTTTTATTTGCATTTCATATTTCCATTTCTATATAATTTTATTCATCGGATTGCTCTCTCACTCCAAATATTAGAATGCTCCTTTTTTTCTTCTAAAACAAAATAGCAAATTATTTATGTATTTATTTGAAGTATTTGAGATTATTTTTAGTCTTTGAAATTTTCAATTACATTATCTCATATTCACATTACATTCATTGTTGGGAAGGGGTCCCTAGGGTCATTTTGGTCAAAGTTCTAGTAAATTTTCTAATACATTTTTGTAGTGAATGTAAAGTCTCTGTGAAATGTGGAAGCAGAGCACGAAGCTAGTAGAAGTCAAATGGGCTTTAGTCCCTTAGGTGGGTAGGTGATAGAGTGTTTTGGAGACCCACCCATGGTTCGCAAACCATGGTATTGTAAAGGAAATTATATACATATATGAGTCATAAAGAGTCTTAAGAAGTATCTAATAGAGAATAATTATTGTAAGGGAAAGGTACTAAGGAATGAAAGGTCTGTTTCCTATACTTAGGCGAAGGGGGAAGGCTCCTATAGCTGAGCACGTGGAAATCTTGGTAAGTTTGCAAGTTAAGTGTGCGGGCCCCTCCAGCTAACTGTGCAAGGAAAAGAAGTCTGTAATTGAACGATTATACTTAATAAATATTGTTTTGAGTTGAATCTGGCGCATATATGTCTTATTATTTACTTCTGCAAAGTTTATGAATCTTCTCTCTGTGTTATGATTCACATGAATTAATTCTTGTTTATTGCACGAAAGTAATACATATGTAATGTTTATGCATGATAAGTATAATTAGGACCCTTCGTGAAGATCTGGAAGCTATTTAGATAGATTTGAAGTAGTTATCTATTTGGAAGGGTTAAACGTGTGTGAAGATAGATCTAAGCCATAAGGACTGGAAAAATACATCACACAGGCCTCTGGATGCAGAAACCTGGTTCTAGCATCTCCTAATACTTCTTCGGGTGAGACTACAGCTTGCGCTATGATGGTTCTTGACAAAAGGGCCAACATTTAGGGTTTTATTGGTTGGTGCAGATAACGTTGAACCTAGGTCATGCTCCATGAAACCAACAAATGGTTTCATTGTCGGGACTGAGATCAGTCTAGGGAATGTGTGATGTCGAATAAGTGGTTCCCTAGTAATAAAGAAATTGAGAAATGGATTAATTGGAAGTTGCACACATTTGTAGATCAGGAGAACAAAATCCCATGATTATCTAAGGAACAAGTGGTTGAATAGATACCTATACACATACGAAACTGAAGCCTTTTTCTCTTTCTTCCCTTGCCAATTGCACGAGTGGCTGTCTAGATCAGCGGATAGTTAGGGTACAAGGAGGCTTGATGGCCACATTATGTTGACTCTAGAGCTAGAGAAGCACCTGGAAGCTTCATAAAATAACGTCGTGTGAGTTGTTTATCACTGGATTGATCGTACCTTAGGAGGATTTGTCACTGAGCTCGTGATTGATACGACCATTAGCTATAGCAAAGGAGAACACATGTTCTTCAATGGATCGCGAGGTAAGTATTTAAAATCTCTGAAAACTTGGATTAAGGTGTTGTGGTGTGAAAAAATGGTTATGCCATTATCTTGATGTTTAGGACTACACGAAGCAGAAAACCCTTTAGAAGGAACAAAGAATCAGGCTCTGAATACAGTCCACTGTCAAGATCCTCTTCCAGCGACGACGAAGGAACTATTCTGAGTACACTGCGAAGCGTGCTATAGATAGTAAATTAAGGTATCCAGAGGATACCTCACCCATCCACTCCTCCACCACCTCCACCTCTGCCACATACACCTACACCTCCACCTCCACCTCCACATCAACCATTCAACATGGCGAACACACTGAAGATGTCGTTCTTCAAAGGGGTGGTAAGAAAAGACCCCAAACAGTTCTAGTTTGTTGTGGATGATGTATGGACAACACAACACATTAAAGATGATAATATGAAGAAAGTGCAGTTGGCCACAGTGCTGTAGGATAGAGACTTGACTTGGTACATTAAGTTCTATACAGATAGACCTGAAGCGATGATCACAGAGACTCAATAGGCATTGAACAGTGAGTTTAAGAATCCTAAGTCTCAGGCACAACTTGTAATTGAGTATAAGGAAATACAACAAAGGGTAAATGAGTCCTCGTGGGATTTTGATCAGAGGCTAAAATGCCTGATCCGACAAGCTAATATTAAGATCAAAGATGACCAACACGGAGACTGGTACATTGCTAAGTTGTTGCCTCATCTATGATTTCCATTATCACAGCAGAAAATAGGAACGCAGGCATAGGTTGTGGAGATCACGATGAGGTTGGAAGCCTCACCAGTACAAGATACGAACATTGGAGTACAACAGATTCAGTCACAGCTAGCAAGCCTAACATTGGCAGAATATGTTTCATGAAGTTTCAAAGCTATGTTGCAATATGATGACAAAAAATTGTCGCGGTGCATATCCACAGAGGAAAGAAATATTCCGCATTATGATGGCTTAGATGATGTTATTTTATTTTTGGATAAGTTTGCAAGGGAGGTGCGAGAAGAGCATCATTTCCAAGCACTCGAGTTGGAACTGTGTGCTACGCCTGCCCATTGGTGTGGTACACATAAGGATAGCTTCGTTGACTAGAAGGAATACAAGTGAATTATGAAGCATAGGTTTGGATACGCTAATACCCGTATGATTGAAAATAGAATGGAAAGGATGATCTGTGTGAGCACTTGGCATGGTGGACTAAAGCTTGGGGAGAAGTGCCCTAACCAGAATGAGTGCATCTCTTCTGTCACACCCTAGATACTATTCCGATGAATTTGTACTTGGAAACGAAGCTACGACATGGGACAATCGAGTGGGATATCTTGAGCGAAATTTTCTTGTTAACTTTTAGTTTTGAGGATGGATTTGAGTGCATTGATGAAGCGCTACAAGAAATTAAGGCCGCTATCTTTAGAACACTTGAAGAGCCAGTTTAATGGGTTCAATCGGACTGGAATACATAGCTTTGCCATTCACTAGAATGCTACAATGTGACTGTAGAAGAAGAAGAAGAGGATCCAAGGAAGAACAACATTCTAGAGATCGAGGGGAAGCACGAGGTTGAAGAACCCAAAGTAACGAACTTTGACATAACAAAACCGTTGAAGACTACACAAATAAACATTGGGTCCGACACGTAGCCTAAGTTTCAAAGATATGTGATTATTGTGATGAAGATACAGTTGATAAAGTGGCACAACTGTTGCGCGAATACAAAGACTTGTTTCCTACCAAGTTTCGGATTTGAAAGGAATAGTAGGGGATCTTGGAGTGATGAAGATTACCTTAAAGCCTGATGAAAATCCTGTGAAACAGAGACCTTACCATCTCAATCCTAAGTATAAGGAGAAGGTGCGCAAAGAACTAGAGAAAATGTTGGAAGTTGGGACCATTGAGTCAGTAGAAGAGTCTAATTGGGTAAGCCCTATGGTTGTCCAGGAAAAGAAGTAGCAAGGTGAAATTAGGATATGCGTAGATCTAAGAAAGATTAATGATGTGTGTGTTCATGACCCATTTCCAACCTTGTTTACGGATGAAGTCATAGATAATGTTGGAGGGAAGGAATCTTATTCATTCACTGATGGGTTCTCAGGGTACCATCAGATTAAGATCACATCAAAGGATCACAACAAGATGACCTTCTTGATCGAGTGGGGATGCTTCCAATACATAGTTCTACCATTCAGGCTGAAGAATGTGCCCACTATATTCTGTAATTGCAGCGTTTAAAGAGTTCATCCATAAATTCTTAGAAGTGTATTTTGATGAATGGAATGTGTTTGGATTGTTAAAATGCCATGTTGCAAGTCTGCGCCTTATGTTGGATACATGTTGTAGATACCAAATTGCCTTGAATATGAATAAATGTATCTTTTGTGTGCCTTATGGTATATTTCTAGGCCATGTAGTCTATAAGCAGGGATTAATGGTATACCCTGCGAAGATAGTTGTGATTGTCAATTTAGAAGCTCTGAAGAATGTAAAGTAGTTGCATGCAACGTTGGGGCACACTAGCTACTATAAAAAGTTTATCAAAGCTTATGCATAAATAACTACACTAATGGAGAAATTAATGGAGAAGGACGTGACTTTCTGCTGTGATGAGGAGTGTTAGCACAATTTGGATGTGTTAAAGGACAAAATGGTGACTGCACCGATTTTGGGGTTTCCAAACTGGAAGAAAGAGTTTCATGTACATGTAGATGCCTCTTGTATTATGTTGGGTGTGGTATTGACCCAACTAGGAGAAGGAAAAATTGATCATCCTATAGCCGTCACAAGTAGGAAATTTTCAAAGGGTGAGAAGAGCTATTCAACTACAGAGCACGAAGGACTAGCGAGGGTCTATGCGCTACAGAAATTCCAACATTACCTGTTAGGCGAACATTTCAAAATGTACACAGATCACTTCACTCTCAAGTACCTGGCCAATAAGCCTATGTTGCGCGGGAAGATCTGTAGGTGGTTGTTTCTTTTTCAGGAATATGATTTTGAGGTAATTGTGAAGCCTAGATGCTTAAACACAGGACTAGATCATCTATCCAGGATCGAGACAGGTAAAGAACCTACTATTCTAGAAGAAGGGTTGTTGGATGCGTAGCTCTTTGTAGTGTGTGTCGTAGATGATCATTTCACTGATATAATGTAGTTTTTGACTACTTGCATGGCCCCAAAGGGATATTCTATTCAATAGAAAAAGGATTTGGTGGTCCACACTACTGATTTTTTGGTGATCGCAGGAAACTTGTATAAGATGGGCAACAATGAAATACTACATTGATATGTTTCAAAGTTTGAACGAGCTAGCATCCTTGCTGAGGCACATGGAGGAGTAGTGGGAGGACACTATGTAGGTAGAGAAACCACAAAAAATATTCTACGCAAAGGGTTATGGTCGCTAATGGTGCATAAGGATTCTAAGGCATATTGTAGGGCATGTGATGTGTGTCAACAAAAGGGAAAACCACTACGGAGGGACAAACTACCCTTAAATCCTTAGATTTCATTACAAGTCTTTGATAAATGGGCAATGGACTTTGTGGGTCCGATACATCCACCTGGGAAAAAGACAGGCACACGATATATTATTACTGTGGATGAATACTTGACAAGACGGGCAGAAGCACAACCGATGAAATATTGTAGCGCTTCTATAGCTATGAAGTTCCTGTTTGAATATGTCTTGACAGGGTTTGGATGTCCTAAGATACTAATGAGCGATAGGGGTACACACCTTATAAAAGAAACTATTTCCACAATGCTTGAATAATTTCAGGTCTATCATCAAAAGAGTATGCCCTATCATCCTCAGGAAAATGGTATGGTTAAAGCATTCAATAAAATCCTGGAGAACGCATTGACCAAGGTCTGCAACGTGGAGAGGAACAATTGGCATATATTCGCATACCTATGGTCTTATGGGCATATAGGACGATGTGTAAAAAGTTGACAGGCCAAACTCCGTTCAAATTGGTCTATGGGATAGAGGCTATGATGCCCATGGAGTATATTGTGTCGATTCTATGGATTACAACATTGACTTATATGGTGGATCATGAGACTATGGAGGAATGGCTTGCACGATTGTGGGAATTAGAAGAAGACCAATTTCTAGCAGGATTTCACCAACAAGTGCAAAAGCAGTGGAAGAAGGCCTGGCACAATCAACATATTAATTTGTGCACCTTCAAGGTAAATTATTTAGTCTTATTTTATGATATCAAATTCACGAAATTTACTTGAAAGTTTCAAATGCATTGGTTGGAACACTATGTAGTCAAGGAAATTATAGATGGTGGCACAGTTCATCTTGCAAAGCTTAATGTGGAATTATTTCCAGGATGAGTCAATGGAGGTTGATTGAAGTTGCATCAAGGGGTTCCTGCCCCTACGTAATGACTACATGATGGCAGGATTGTCTTAGTACTCCAGGAAACTAGAAGGAAGTACTGGACTATAAACTATATTGGCCAAAGAAGGGGAACACGAAGTAAGGGTGCTACGCGATGGAAATAGGAAGTGTGCCAGGAGGAGCTACGCTAGGAGGGCTACAACATGGAGGATGGTGTTGCGCAGCAAGGTTGAAAAATAGTTGTTGGGTGCACTATAGCTGATTGGATGGAGAAAATCTTGTTAGGAGGAGCAGGTAAGTTGCCTTTATTGTGAAAATATTTGGCAATCTACTGCCGAAGCAGCGCGCGCTATTAGTCATCAACGAAGTAATGATGAACAATGAGAAAATATTCATGGAAAAAGAATAGGTGTTGAAAGAAAAGGAATAATTGGCCACACACAGCGAAATCTTGGAGGAAACCATGAAACAAGCATGTAATGCGTTGCTGAAACTCAAAATAACATTCTTCCTCATTTCCTTTTTAAAACTCTGGAGTCTCTATTTCCTTGTTCCGCACCACCGAAATTCTTATAGCCTCTCCTATGCACTGCAATTCCCTTCTTCTAACCCTAACTTCCCGCAACTTCCTTCCTCACCACTCTTCATTTATTATTTCCCTCTTCAACACTCTAAAATCAATAACCTTCCACAACTCTTCTTGATTCATTAGAATGAATTCTTCATTTTCCCACATTTGTACGACATTCCTCTCCCCTAATCCATTCCCCTAGTACTAGAAATTTAAGTTTCCATTTGACCTTGTGGAAATACCAATAAGTTGTCTTCAACCATCAACACTTTAATCCAAAGAGGAATCTCCTTCAGTAGTGATCCCCGTAGCCCAAACTTGAATATGGCTTCTAAATGAGGGAATGATTGGTGCTCTCAGTCACAAATTCAATGATGTAGCTCTCGAGAGTTGCATCAACCCAAAAATAAACAACTCTCGTTAAATTCGTATCCAATAGTTCAAGATCATCCAGATCAACTGCTCTCCAAGTTCTGTGCAACCTTGGCTGTGTCAAATCACGCAATCTATGTTGAAGTCAACTCAACCAATTCTCTACTTCCTCAGTAAAATTGCACCAAAATATGTCATATTGATTACAAGCAAGCTTGACATACAAAACATCCTCTCACATGTAATCTTGATACTTCAGTCTCAATTTGGCTTGCTGGAAAACAAACTGATCAACTTTCTCATGCCACCATTCTTGAATCTCCTGGCCAATATACCTTGGTTACATGATCTATATCCCTTAAAAATATTGAGGTCCTGACAATGGAATAATTTAAATGAAGTTTGACCCAGAGGTTGGCCCAAGGTTGCAACAAAATTCTTCCACGTAGTATAGCACTTCACTAACATTTTCACTCCCTTGGATCAAAGGAGCATCTCACCCGAGGGAACCATAACCATAGAAAGATAGCAGGGAATCTAGAAATATATATTATTTAGTCTTCACAACCATTCATACATTCATTCATGGCAAGTTAAGTTATACATTTAACATAAAATAACATGACATAGAAAAATTTAAAAGGGGGATGAATGATACATAAACATATGAAAGAACTCCCATTCTCCCTTTATTATGAACATAACAAAGATGGATTACAACAACAATTCTCCATCACGGCTCATGGCACATTACAAACTTGAGTGAAAATATTATAGTTTAAACAAATATTAAAACATATCATTACATATTCAGGTTTTCCTATAAGTAGTTTTTCTCTCACACAGTTCAGATCCCGAACATGACAACACCTCCTAAACTTTACAATGCTCTCCCCTCTGCATCTTCTTTTATACCCCATGCTCACTTGATTTTGTCTTCGATCCATCGCTCACTTAATCTGCGATTTTCCAAAACCTTGGGCCATTACCTTGG
This sequence comes from Pinus taeda, assembly GCA_000404065.3. Lineage (NCBI taxonomy): Eukaryota > Viridiplantae > Streptophyta > Pinopsida > Pinales > Pinaceae > Pinus > Pinus taeda. The sequence goes on along the minus strand of APFE031585582.1, from coordinate 19,705 downwards.
TTTTCCTATTGACTATATCAAGATCGGCTGCATATTTTGTGGTATGCAACCATACATTCCATTGTGCAAGTCCCAAAATGATATTTCACTTCTGATTTTATTTTTCATTGCTCTACTTCCTGTTTCTTTATCAAAAATTTCCTTCACAACTTCTATTCCTTAAAAAATGAAGGACCCAACATGCCTTGACCACAATCTATTGACTCGCCCTTGATTCAATGTGTTGTTGTTGCTACAACTGAACTCTATGATTGTTGGATTCCACTCGGATCAGTTGCGGTACCTTCAAGCAAGGAACCCAACATAATTCTATTTATGTGAATCATGGATTGATGTTTTGATGGCTTGATGCATTGATGCTTTGAAATTGTTTGATGGATTTATGTTGCATGCATGCATGGGACAAAGTGCATAGTAGAAGCATAATAGGAACATAACTCACAGGTCTAGAATTAAGACCATAAGAATACTTGAAAACGAGAAACCCCCAGTTTCATTTTCATCAAATATAGTGCTAATTTGTGTTGCACATTCTATCTAAAGTGTGCAGTACCAAGAAAAACACTAGTGATCACCCAAACCTGCACAAAGTTTGGATCGCACAAACCTACACAAAGTTTAGTTCAAAGTTGCATAATAATTAGAAGAATGATTTTTTTTCTATTCCATTTATTGCATATAATACCTATTACACGTTATTATTCATATTGGAGTGGCCTTTTTCTTTACCTCATATAATATAGAAAATAATTAATAGTTATTTTACACTTCCAAAATCACATAACATTAGTTGATGATTGTGAGGATTGAGCTTTTCAACACATCATTCCATACATTTAGTTGGAGTTCCAGACTTTTACTGAATTGTACATCAGATTTTAACAAATGAGGGAAGTTTGATATAGGTTGAGGCAACTCATATAAACAACCATTTACCACTTAAATATAAGGTTGTTTACAACCATTTATCAATAATATCTATCCTAAAGAAGACTTAAATTATGTTGTGCTCATACACTAGGATACAAAGTTTCCATGAGGAATGAAACAAAGGGAAAAAGTAAAAGTATTTGCAACATGAAAATTAATGACATGACACATGTCCAAACGCTTATATTGTAATATGCCATAATATTTTGGGCTTTCATATCTTTATGGCATACTCCAATAGCATGAATAAAGGCTAATTACCCATAAATTTGACACCCAACATTTTTGAAAAAAATAATAGAGCATTGGAAAAACATTAGCAAATAAATTGGCCAAGCAGAGATAAAAAGAAATAGCTATAAAATCATTTTATTAAATTTTTTAAAGACACTAGGATCTCTGAAATATAAAAAGTCAAAATGATCGACCTAATTAATAAATGAGAATCTCTAAACCTGATATGCATATAATTTTACATACATCAAGGGGATTCATTTGTTTGTCATATTGTAGTGTTTTTATATGAAATAATTAGTCTTTGTGATGTACTATAGTACCAAGTTAACGTACAACTCGTTGTCCTTATAAGTGGTAGAAAAAAAAAAAAAAAACTTCTCCAAAGAAAAACCATTTGTTTGATATAGAATGCTTAAGTTCCCAATCAAAAGTAGTTCTTAAAAAATCTAAGGAAAAGAAAATTAAATCCTTCCACAACAAAATCATCATCAACAATGGCCTGGAAATGAATAGGTGATCCTAAAGAGAAAGCCATAGAAACAACCTCAAAGAAAAACAATTTGTTTGATATAGAAAGTTTAAGTTCCCAATCAAAAGTAGTTCTTAAAAAATCTAAGGAAAAGAAAATTAGATCCTTCCACAACAAAATCATCATCAACAATGGCCTAGAAATGAATAGGTGATCCTAAAGAGAAAGCCATAGAAAAAACCTCAACTTTTGGGGCTTTCATTTCAGATAATCAATTTTCAGTTAAAGAACCATTTGAAGAATTAGACAAGTGCCACAATGCAATCAATGAATTGGAAATACAAGTGTTAAATACTAGGATCACTCAAGGAAGGAATGGAAATCCCATTCCATTTTTTTATGAGAAGGCTTTGCATTGGTATGGTAGAGATTGAAGAGAAGCACTAAATTTAAAACAAATGATTACAAGAGAAATACAAGAAACAACTTTCTTACAGTAAAAGTAGACATAGTGAACAATTAGAAGATATGAGCTAGGTTCACACTAGATAAATTGAAATAATAAATGAAATTTTTGAGATTAATACTCAAATAGTTTATATATGATTTCAATCTCATATTATTTCTCTCAAAGAACAATTAAGTGAATTAAAGAAAAAAACCTATAGAAGTAAAGGTATTCAAACAACTAGGCATTGCTCTTAATGATCAACGAAAACATGTAGAGTTCAAATTATTCAGGTAAATGAATAAAATTTATAATACTTATCATGATTTGATAAAATTTAGATGCAAGATGATAGTGTGATATTAGATTAATTTAGAAAATTTGTCATATTGGAAAAAAAAGAATTCTGAAGTTATTGGCAAACCCTTCAAGGAAGAAGAAAAATGATGCATATATCATTGGATTAGAAGAAATCTAATTTCTTCATCATTAAAGAATGGACTAAAGAGTCCTATGATTAAGTGTGATTCAATTTGGGATAATGTGTTAGAATTTATTGAAGAATTCAATATTCCCTATCTTAGGGGAATCAAAGAAGTGTTATCTTTGAATATTTGCACTCATGGGGTTAATGAAAATAGAGAATATAGTAATAATGAAATTCAAAAGATCATTAATTGGAGTAGCAAAGAGATCCAAAATCTCTTCTACTTACCATACAAGTTTATGAAGTTAATTTCTATATTTTCTTTGAAGTATAAACATAAAACGATAGATATGGGTTAGTGCTAGATTGGTCTAAAAAATAACATTCTTATCGATTTACCTCAATTATATGACAAATAAAATTAGTGGGTGAAATACATTAAGGACAAAGAAAGGGAATCAAATCCCTTATAACCATCAGAAGAAAGAGGTTAGCAGAGAAGATGGAGGAAGATTAGTGGTAGTCAAAGTGAAGATCATCCATGCCCATAAACAATGTGATAATTTGTTGTCTTTAATCTACAATAAAATCCTCTTGTGAGAATAAATGGACTTTCTTTTATACGACCATCTTCGTGGGAGAAAGGATCAAGAATTATCCTACTACAAGATAAATTAGTATTTGTAATAAGAGATTGTGGTTTAATTTTTTGATGACCTAAAAGTTACTTTGGAAAATTACTATGCATATGGAAGTATCATATGCTTAGTAATTTTTTTTATTTTCATTTCTATATAATTTTATTCATCGGATTGTTCTCTCACTCTGTATATTAGAATGCTCCTTTTTTTCTTCTAAAATAAAATACACAAATTCTTTATTGATTTATTTGAATTATTTGAGATTATTTTTGAGTCTTTGCAATTTTCAATTACATTATCTCATATTCACATTACATTATCTGTTGGGAAGGGGTCCCTAGGGTCATTTTGGTCAAAGTTCTAGTAAATTTTGTAATATCTTTTTGTAGCAAATGTTAAGTATCTGCGAAATGTGGAAGTGGAGCGTGAAGCTAGTAGACGTCAAAGGGGATTTAGTCCCTTAGGTGGGTAGGTGAAAGAGAGTTTTGGAGACCCATCCATGGTCCACAAACCATGGTATTGTAAAGAAAATGCTATATATCTATATATGAGTCATGGAGAGCCTTAAGAAGTATCTAATAGAGAATAATCATTGTAAGGTAAGGTGTTAAGTAATGAAAGGTTTATTTCCTGTACTTAGGCGAAAGGGGAAGGCTCCTACTTCTGAGTGCGTGGAGACCTTGGTAAGTCCACAGGCTGAGTGCGCAGGCCCCTCCAGCTGAGTCTGCATGGAAAAAAAGTCTCTAATTGAACGATTATACTTAATAAAGACTGTTTTGAGCTGAATCTGGTGCTTATGTGTCTTATTATTTACTTCTATAAAGTTTATGTATCTTCACTCTGTGTTATGATTTACATGAATTAATGCTTGTTTACTGCAAGAAAGTAATAGACCTATATTGTTTATGCATGATAAGTATAATTAGGACCCTTCACGAAGATCTGGAAGTTGTTTAGATAGATTTGTAGTAGTTATCTATTTGGAAGGGTTAAAGGTGCGTGAAGATAGATCTAAAGCATAAGGAATAGACAAAAACATCACACAGGCCTCTGGATGCAGAAACATGGTTCTAGCATCCACCAATACTTCTTCGAGTGAGAGTGCAGCTTGCGCTACGATGGTTGTTCCTGAAAGGGCCAACAGTTAGGGTTTTGTTGGTTTTCATAGATAATGTTGAACCTGGGTCAGGCCCCATGAAGCCAACAAATGGTTCTATTGCCAAGACCGGGATTAGTCTGAGGAATGTTTGATGTTGAATAATTGGTTCCCTACTAAGAAAGAAATAGAGAAGTGGATTGATTAGAAGTTGCACGCATTTGCAGCTCAGGAGAACAAAAACCCGCGATTATCTTGGGTGGATGTCTAGATTAGCAGACTGTGAGGGTACATGGAGGCTTGAAGACCCTATTGTGTGGAGTCCAGAGCTGGCGAAGCACCTAGAAGCTTCATAAAATAACATCATGTGGGTTGTTGATCACTGGATTGATGGTACCTTAGGAGGTTTCATCAGTGAGCTTAGGATTGATACGACCATTAGCTATAGTGAAGGAGAGCGCAGGTTCTTCAAGGGACCGCGAGGTAAGTATTTAAAATCTCAGAAAACGTGGATTAAGATGTTGTGGTGTGAAAAAAGGGTTATTCCATTACTTTGCTATTTGGGACTATGCGAAGAGGAAAAACGTTCAGAAGGAACACAGAATCAGGCTCTAAATATAGTCCGTTGTTAGGATCATATTCAAGTGACAAAAAAGGAACTATTCTGAGTACACCGTAAAGCGCACTGTAGATAGTAAGTCAGGTTATCTCGAGGATACCTCACCCATCCACTCCACTTCCACCTCCACCTCTACCGTATACACCTCCACCTCCACCTCCACCTCTGCATCAACCATTCAACATGGCAAATGTAATGACGATGCCGATCTTCAAAGGGGTGTGAAGCGAATACCCCAAACAGTTCTAGTTTTTCATGATGTTGTAGGGACACCACAACACATTACAGATGATAATATGAAGAAAGTGCAGTTGGTCACAGCTGTAGGACAAAGAATTGACTTGCTACATTAAGCTATGTATGGATAGACCTAGAGCGACAATGGCAGAGACTCATCAGGAGTTGAAAAGTGAGTTTAAGAAGCCTAAGTCTCAGGCACAGTCTATAACTGAGTTTAAGGAAATACAACAGAGGGTAAATGATTCCTCGTGGGATTTCAATCAGAGGCTAAAATGCCTGATCCAGTAGGCTAATATGAAGATCACGGATGATCAACTTAAAGAATGGTACATTGCTTCAATGTTGCCTCATCTGAGATTTCCATTATCACAGTAGAAAATAGGAACGCAAGTAGAGATTATGGAGATCACGATGAGGTTTGAAGCCTCACTAATACGGGATATGAACATTGGAGTACAATAGATTCAGTCACAGCTAACAAGCCTACACATGGAGTTGCAGAGCTTGAATACAGTAATGGAAGCTCAGCGAAAGGTGTGCATTGAAGCCTAGTGTATAAAATGCAAAGACAAGGGACATGATAAGGATCACTGCCCTAGTTATCATAATTACTTGAGTAGAGGAGCTCCTATACCATTGAAGTCGGAGAACATTGCGAGACCAAGCACAGGAGTACTCTTAGGTTGAGTTATCTTCCAAATAGATGGGAAGCACGCAACTGACCATTGTCACCTCTTGCAAAAATTTGTGCAAACACTGCAACATCTGTTTTGTACCTTATGTAAGTTAGTTGGACATGATGAGCGAAGCTACCGAAGCTATGAATTAATGATGGAACGAGTCGCTACGTATCGAATGCAAGAAGAAAATTGGCCTCAAGATTAGGGTGTAGGTGTGGTGCGTGGAGGATTCCAAGGCCGTGGAAGAGGAAGAGGAGTAAGGGCTAGAAGAGGTCGTGGACAAATCATTTGTTATAATTGTGGCACAGCAGGACAATTCGCTCACGACTGTCAAAACCCAACACATCCATCCTATCGGTACTGCAAATAGTTTGATCATGCAATTGAAGATTTCCCAGTGTTGATATCCAAGATGCATGAGAAAAATACGTAGAATCCCACACAGAATATATAGATGATGAGGGCAGAGCCTTACGAAGAAGACCATAGCATTAATATCATGACACGAAGTGATATTTACACTGGAGAAGATAAAGGAAAGAAACCAGAGACCAAAGGTTGGGTGTACAAGGCTACCGAAAAAGAAGTTGGATTTGATATCGAGAGGGCTAAAGAAACTATCATGGAATCCAAGAATAACTTTGTTGAGGCTTCTACGTCGAGGAGTCAGAAAAAGCTAGTTGGAAACAATGAAGCGTAGGATGTGAATCGCTCACTATTGGCTACTTTTCTGAAAACCTCTATGAAGTTGTTGCAGGATAGGAAGGCAGTAGAAGGGCTCTAGGAGCTAATTGACAGTTGTACAGGTAAAATATAGACTCCTCCCGAACAGCGCGCTATAAGGAAACTAGGTAAACATAAGAAGCAGACCGGGTGCGAGATGAGGCTGACCACACAAAATGGAGAATATGAAATGGATCAAGTCATATTAGATCTGGGATCTGATGAAAACGTACTACCTAAGAAGGCGTGGGAGAGAATTGGGAGACATGTGCTTCAATGGTCTCCTATTCAGCTACGCATGGCCAACTAGCAGAAAATCATTCCAATGGGTCACCCGTATGGGGTAACAATCAATATTGATGGAGTGAGCGCTCTTATCGATTTTGATGTAATTGAAATAGTGGATGACAATGATCCTTACCCTGCGCTACTAGGAATTGATTGGGCCTTTGACATGAATGCAGTAATTAATCTAAATAAGTGAAGGATGACATTTGAGAAGAAGGCACTTAGGGTTATCGTGCCCTTGGACCCCACTGAAGGAGTGCGCTACACTAAACCAGTCTGTGACTATGTGGATGATGATGACTTGGATCAAATATACAAGATTACTACATGTGATGAAGATTCGATCAATGTTACTACAGATGGGCAGATTTCATGGGATAGAGATAGTTCCTATACCTCAGATTCAAATGAGGAGCTCGAACATTAGCATAATAAGTTGCATGAAGTTTCAAAGCTATGTTGCAATATGATGACAAAATTGTTGCAGTGCATATCCACAGAGGTAAGAAATCTTCCGCATTATGATGTATTAGATGATGTTAGTTTATTTTTTGATAATTTTAAAAGGGAGGTGTTAGAAGAGCACCATTTCCAGGCACTCGAGTTGGCACTACGCGTTATGCCTTCCCATTGGTGGGGTAAGCATAGGGATAGCTTCATTGACTAAAAGGAATACAAGTGAATGATGGAGCATAGGTTTGGATATGCTAATACCCATATGACTAAAAAATACGGCAGAAAGGGTGATTCATGCAAGCACTTGGCTCGGTGGACTAAAGCCTAGGGAGAAGAGCCCCAATTGGAATGGGTACATCTCTTCTGTCACACCCTAAATACTATTCTGATGAATTGGTACTTGGAAACAGAGCTACAACATGGGAGGACTGAGAAGGATATCTTGAGGGAAAGTTTCTTGTTAAATTTCAGTTTTGAGGATGGATTTGAGTGCATTGATGAAGTGCTACAAGAAATTAAGGCCACTATCTTTAGAACACCTGTAGATCCATTAGAATGGGTTCAATCAAACTAGAATACACAACTGCACCATGCGCTAGAATGCTACAATGTGACTACAAAAGAATAAGAAGAGGATCTGCTTAAGATCAAAATTCTAGAGATCGAGAAGCAACGCGAGGTTAAATGATGTAAAGCAACAAATTGTGATATAACAGAACCATTGATGATTAGGAATCTAAACATTGGGTCTGACACGCAACCTAAGTTTGCAAAGATAGGTGATTATTGGGATGAAGATACAATTGATAAAGTGGCAAAACTGTTTTGCGAATACCAAGACTTGTTTCCTACCAAGTTCTCAAATCTGAAAGGAACTTTAGGGGATCTAGGAGTGATGAAGATGACCTTAAAGAAAAATGCAAAGCCCATGAAACAGAGGCCTCACCATCTCAATTCTAAGAATAAGGAGAAGGTGCGCAAAGAGCTGGACAAAATTCTGGACGATGGGATCATTGAGCTAGTAGAAGAGTCTGATTGGGTAAGCCCTATGGTTGTCTAGGAAAATAAGCAGCAAGGTGAAATCAAGATATGCGTAGATCTAAAAAAAAATAACAATGCATGCATTCATGACCCATTTCCAACCTCATTTACAGATGAAGTTTTGGAGAATTTTGGAGGGTAGGAACCTTATTCATTCATTGATGGGTTCTCAGGGTACCATTAGATTAAGATCACGCCAGAGGATTGAAACAAGACAACCTTCATGATGGAGTGGGGATGCTTCTAGTGTTGGGTTGGGTTATATTCTTTCCACAACTAGCTCATGTAGTTAACTGGGGGCTTAGAAGGGGGACGGAGCCCCCCCTTTGTTGTGCCAATTGCATAGGGGGGGGAGTCACAGGGGGTTTAAGGGGTGTAGGTAACCCCACTCTATGGGGTCCGGGGTGTGATGGTTTTTGGACCTGATATTAGGTTGGGCGGACCTACCTAATGTTTTTTGCATGATTTTTTCGCACATGGTTTTGGGCGCGATGGTTTTCGGTCCATGGTTTTAGACGCAATGGTTTTCAGTCCATGGTATTGGATGCTTCGACATGTATAAATATGTATTGTAACATTGAAAGGAACATAATGAAATATCAAGCTGGTAGTCCCAATTTTGGGATCCAGGGGAAAATCTCAGTGTATATGTGTTTTATGTGTTATGCTCTCACGTTGTTTATTTTCTGTGTTTTAGAATTCGTATGAAGGTAATTTCTGTACATGTTTAAAACCTACATTTGATATCAGAGTTGTTTTGTCTTCAAGGGGACACCTTTGCTGAGGGGTTTTGCTCAGGTCTGTGGTAGACCCTATTCGGTGGGAGATCTGCGAGATCAATTCTAGTGATGAAAGAAGATGGCGATAGGTGGAAAGATAGAGATGAAGAAATTTAATGGTTAGAGTTTTGAGTTGTGGAAACTCAAGATGGAAGATCTATTGGTGGATAAAGATTAGTGGATCACGGTAGATCTGGGTACTAAACCAACGAGAGTGTCCAATGAAGAATGGAAGAAGTTAGATCGGAAGGAAAAGAGCACAATATGATTGTGTGACTCAGATTCAGTATTGATGAATGTATAAGGGGAAGCTACGGCTAAGGATTTGTGGGACAAGTTAGGGACTTTGTACCAATCTAAGTCTTTGTTGAATAAACCATTCCTGTGGAAAAAATTGTATAACCTGAGGATGAAACATGGAAACTCAATAACAGAGCATTTGAACTCATTTAAAACTATGATAAGTCAGTTATTATCTATTGATATTAAAAGTTTAGATGAAGATAAGTGCATCAGTTTGTTGTGCTCTCTACCAGATTCGTGGGATAGTCTAGTTATTGCAATAGGTAGCAATACAACTACCTTGCAGTTTGATGAAATAGTCTCATCCTTGCTAACGGAGGAGATGAAACAGAAAAATATGGAGAGCCAGAATGGTGATTCCTTGTCTGTACGAGGACAGTCCTAGAACAGAAACAAAAATAAGTTATCGAGTGGGAGATCTAAATCTAGAGGGAGATCTAAATTTCCAGGAAAACCTATAAAGATGGTGTTCCGGAAATGCAGAAAGGAAGGGCACTACAAAAGGGACTGTAAATCTAAAGCTCCTAATAAAGGAAAGGGATCTAATTATGCTCCTTCTGCAGAGGCGAAAATGACCTCAAATGAAGGTGGGGATGTGTACTTGGCTTCTTCAAGTACACATATATATCATGAGGCATGGTTAATTGAATCAGGTACATCTTTTCACTTCACTCCCCATAGAGAGTGGTTCTGCGAGTATGAGAAATACAATGGCGGTGACGTCTTCTCAGGGAATTATAGGAAGGCTAGAGTAATTGGTTGCAGAAAAGTAAAGTTGAAGTTGCAAGGTGGAAGGGTTAGAACACTTCCGCGTGTTCTGCACATTCCTGCATTAGCCAGAAATCTAATTTCTGTAAGCAAGCTGGACGATGCAAGTGTAAAAACAATTTTCGAGAAGGATACTTGCAAAATGGTTCGGGGAGCACTAGTATTGATGAGGGGAGTTCGGATTGGAACTTTGAACAAGCGGCAAGGTAGCATTGTTATTGATGGGTGGAACAGTTCTGTGGTTCCTAAAAGTGGAGCAAGAAATCTAGTGGTCTCTGGAGAGAAGACCATGATGTGGCATCAAAGGCTTGGACATATTGGAGAGAAGGACCTTTGAATACTTCATGGTAAAGGTA
>APFE031585578.1:2794-13111 GCA_000404065.3 Pinus taeda | reverse complement strand
TCTACACCCCTGGTCAACGTGGAGGTAGCTCTGGTCAAACGGCAAGGTTGCAAATGGTGGCACGGCTCTGCGTGTTCGGTTGGAGCACGTAAGTCACAGCTGGCCTCTCCTTTAGCCACGAAGACTGCAGGGGACAAGAGTCCAACAACGGATTTATTAAACCATGATGACCGTTCCCTAGATGCGTGCACGGTGCTGCTGAACGTGTCTTTTTCCTAGCTGTTAGTTAGCTTAGTTTACGCACAGGACAGTTGATGTTCTTGCTATAAATAAAGCATTTCTACACGCTGATTAGTTAGTCTTTTGAAAGTTAATATTTTGCTGCTGTAAACTTTGTTTTGAAGACCTTTTTATAAAGCGTTTACACTTCCCACTGTGTTTTATTATGTGCTGATTTAATACAAGAAGACAGTTTTGTTCCTACCTGCGTAGCTGATCTTTTAATTGGTTGAAGTGGATGGAGGGCCCCTGTCTCCTACAACCATTGTATAGTAGCTTTTAAATTTACTTTCCTGCATTCCTTTTTTTTTTTTTTTCCAATTTATCATGTATATTAATGTACAGTTTTGAATTATGCTGCTTTATTTTTCTGTAATTTTCATGACTAATCAGTGTGTTTTTACAGCTTTGATTAGGAGCCCGGGACAGTGTGCTTTTCCTTCTTTTTAACACTAGTGGCATTTGAAGTTGCCTTATCTAAACTGCTGACTTTTGCTTTGATTTTCATTAGTTTCCTTGAGTAGTTAGTTTCCTTACTTAGTGTACTTTATCAAGTTTTGTCAAGTTGCTAATCTCTTAATGGTTCTTTTTATCATGATTCACTAACTTTTATGGGACCAAAATATCATTTAATTGCAGCTTGGTTTATTTAAGTTTAGACTCATATTGCTAATTCACTCCTAACTCTTTTTCACATGATCAATTTAGCTAAAGGCAGAATGTTAAGGGAGAATTAAGTAGTGTGATTTGTCACTTAATTTTTGGATTGTTAGAGTAGTGTTTTTGCTTTCAGCTGAGTTAATGTAGATATCATTTTTATGAGCAGTAAAGGTATTGGACTAGTGCCATTAGTCTTTTGTTTAATGCTTTACTTTCATTTGATGCTTTAATTCCATTTCAAGTCATTGTTCAAGTTTCCTCTTTAAAATTCAAGAAGCATTTAGAAATCATCACATACACACACATTCACTCACTTGTTTATAACTTCATCACATCACATTAAGAAGATAAGTTAGACATAAACTAAAAACGACAAAAAGAACTAGGAAAGGCTACTTAAGTATATATTGTACACTTCACTTCATCAGCTTACGAGCCCCGGGTTGACAATTTATGATAGCAATTTAGACAACACTAAATTGACCAAACATGTGTGAAGAGACCAATTCACACTAGTGGCTGCAATAGACCCCAATCAAAATTGTGCAAAGAAATAGGAGGCTTGAAGGGCAGACCAGAGGTTAGATAGAGGCCTTTGACTGTCTATGAGCAGCAGGGTATTGCAAAGAAAGCAGGATAGCTTTTGCGCTGATTCTTTTTGTAATAATGGCTATATTTCTACTTGTATGATAATACGGAGATGGGGTTTTAGGTTGAGGCTTTCCCCAGGTTATATCTTCTGTGTTATGTGTGATTGATTCCTTCTTATCAGTTATATGTGTTCTTATTGATGTTGCTCATGTTTGATTAAGCTTTCACTAAATTGGTTGTAGAAGTAGATCAATATTTTTTTTTAGTCTGTTGCATTATTAAGTGATCTACAGGTGGGAATTTCTACATGGTATTGGAGCTAGCTGATTTGTAGAAAAATTCTACATGGTATCGAAGCACAGGGGATCGTGGAAGAATAGTATACAAGAAGGGAGAAGTTGAAGTTTGTGATTCCTGAATATATAAATCGAGTTCTTATCACATATCTATTACACCTATGGTGTTCTATGGTTTGAGACTAGAATATGCCCTTCGTGGCAGTTCAAATTATATAGCCTGGAAGGATCACATGGAAGTAGTACTAGAGGATAATGGTCTAAAGGACTTCATTGATCAAGAAGTCCTCAAGCCAACTAGGGTTGTTGAATTGGCTAAATGGAAGAAATGTGTGGCTAGAGCAAGGAGAATCCTTCTAGAGGGAGTTCGAGATCACATAGTCTCGAGTCTCCATGGGAAGGAGACACCATTTTCAATGTGGAAAACATTGGAAGATCTATATCAGAATAGCAGTGATCAGATGAAGCTAGCACTAAAAGACAAGCTTCACAAGATCAAGTGTGAAAAGGGTGACACGATCTCTACGTATCTGAACAAGCTCACCACATGCAAGGATGAGCTTGGACGTGTAGGGATCATGAAAGTTGATGATGACATGGTGAGTCTTGCACTCCTCGGTCTTCCTAAGAGCTGGCATAGCTACCAGGACTCGGTTAATGGAAGAGAGAAACTACCAAATTGGGAACAACTTTGGTCGGATTTGATGCAAGAGGTGATAAGACAAAGCACCAGTGATGGTTCTTCATCCATGGAGGATGAAGAAAATTGTGCCTTAGTGAGTAAGGTGAAGAAGGGGAAGGATAAGGTTTCTCATTTTGAATCTAGTTCTTCCCATGGTGGGAAGAAGTTTGACAAATCGAAAGTGTGATGCTTTCGTTGTCATGAGGTGGGCCATTTTGCTACAAATTGTGCACTAAGGAAATCCAAGAAGGGATCCATGGAAGGATCAGAAGGTGAGGCACTAGCCTCAAAGTTCGAGTTGGATTTCACACTGTTTGCATGCATGGTTTCATCCATGGTGGGAAGTGGTTGGTTTCTTGACAGTGGAGCTTCTTTCCACATGACCGATGAGAAGAGTTTGTTCAGTAATTTGGAGGAGAAAGATCTCCAGATACTCATAGCGATGGGTAATGATGAAAAGTTTAGTGTCTCAAGTGTAGGCATGGCTATTTTTTAGAGGGAGCATGGAGCTCGCCTTACCTTGACCGATGTCAAGTATGTACTAGGACTGAAGAGAAACTTGGTGTCGATCCCGATGCTGGAAGATAGAGGCTATGATGTAGTCTTTAGTAAGGGAAAGGTTTTCCTTAGACACATCATCACTAGACAGGTGAATCAGATCGGTTCACGGGTCAAGAACATGTGTGCTTTTGAGGTTCAAGATGCATGCAAAGCCTTGAGGAGCAAGGCAACTGATGGAGACTTGGTGTTTGAGAGGGAGAGTACATTACCTCTCAACATGCAGCGCCATAAGAAGTCTCAGACGATTGTGGAGGAGCCAAGATTGGTGAAGCAGCTTTAAGAGGTTGTGGAGCAGCCACAACTAGAGAAGTTGAGAGGAGATCGAGTAGAGACATCTACTCATGCAGAGACCTCTAGTAGGGGGAAACTTCGAGCCAGGTGAGCAGAGGGATCACATGCAGCCATACCTCCAGGTAGGACATGGGGTGATGTGGAGTGATCATCCCAAGGAGGAGGCGCAGGATCCTTGAGGTACCCAATATCTTTGATTTGACTTTTCTACAGGAGCCCCAATGAGGAGTAGCAGGACTGAATGAGTGGGTAGACACAGATGTAGATGGAGCGGCAGAGAGAGCTACAGTGTAGGAGTCCCAGGACTATGTAGTGCCAACAGGTTGCAGTAATGCGAGAGGCATAGGAGTGTTGTACCAGTGCAAGATGGCATAGAGAGGTGTGCAATGGTGCGAGATGCATGGAGTGTTACAATAGCTCAGGGGTCAGAGAGGGAGAACTTGTTAGCAACAGGTAGAGCTTCAGCATCATAGTATGTTTCTAGCCCAACAGAGAGGTCAGTGAGGAGTTTTTTTTGTTCTGAGAGTTGCTAGAGCAACCAAACTTGGTAGAAATGTTGCATGCAGAACATTCCAGAGGTACAAGATCAGGTTCAAGATGAATGCCTTTCTTGTTGAGAGGGAGTGTTGAAAATAGTAACAAGAAAGGCTAAAAATAGCACTGCTATAAAGAGCAGTTTGGGTACTAGTGCTGGATTGAGCAATAGGGAATGAAAAATGGAAGTGCTAAAAATAACATATTATTTTTAGCAGTTCAAGATGGATTCCTATTTTAGTCAGTCCCTGGACTAAAAATAGGAAGTAAAATTCGAATTTGAACTTAAAAACTATTTGAAAACAAATTAATTAATTCTCCATGAGTTAATTAGTTGTGAAAAATCAAACATGTAGACTATGTGAGGACATGCAAAAATTTATCTATTAATTGAGGAATTTATCCATCAGTTAAAGAGATAAGGATGAGTTCTAATTTGAGTGGTAATTAGATGGCTCAGTTAACTGAGTCAAGTCCAGTTATAATTGATTTAAACAATTTGTTTAAATTAAGTAAGTTCATTTAGTTAATGCATGCTTGCATATAACTGCCGCACTTCAGATAACTGAAGATTATCTCATGAATAACTCATGCATGTCAGTTCAAATAGAGACCCAGTTGAGATCAGAGAAGGGACAATGTACTATCAGTTGGATGAATATTTTTCCTATAAATGAAGCTCATCCATGATGAGGATTTATCTCCTTCAGGACTGTGTAGTTGGATCAGAGGTTAGCGAGTGTGTGAAGAGGCAAATTCACACAAGTGGATACATTAAACCCCAATCAAAATTGCGCAAAGAAATAGGAGGCTTGGAGGATAGACCAGAGGTTAGATAGAGGCCTTTGACTGTCTATGAGCAACAAAGGTATTGCAGAGAGAGTAGGATAGCTTTTGAGCTAATTCTTTTTGTAATACTGGTTATATTTCCACTTGTATGATAATACAGAGATGGGGTTTTAGGCTGAGGCTTTCGCCGGGTTATATCTTCTATGTTATGTGTGATTGATTCCTTCTTATCAATTATATATGTTCTTATTGATGTTGCTCATGTTTGATTAAGCTTCCACTAAATTGGTTGTAGAAGTATATCAAGTATTTTGCTTTAGTCTATTGCATTATCAGGTGATCTAAAGGTGGGAATTTCTACACTTTTTGTGCACCCAGTGGCAACCATGTTGTTAGGAAGTCCTCCCCCCAGGATCAGTGCAGATATCAAGACGGTCCTACAGCTGTCCAAATAATACAGAGTGGGAGATTGGTGTTTGTACCAAAATCACACTGAAATCAGAATATATGGCTGTGAGTTAGCACCCTACAAACTACCAAGATACCTCCCCATGAGATTGTTTGCTCTAGAGTAATACATGCAAATGATTAACACAGATGAGGTACATTTTGTAAAGGCCAAGAAGAAAGCTCAACTCAGAATAAAAGACCAGCTTGGCCCCTTTATATGCAACAGTAGGGAAGCTGGAAGAGTAGCAGAAGAAATCCTTCAAAGACTCAAACTGAAACAAAGCTTCATATGGAGATATGACCCTTTTGATTTCATCTACATTAGAAGGCAAATGAACAAATTGTCTCCCTACACCCACCACAGAATTCCTGAGATAGAACAATATGCAAATCAACTAGAATGGGTGGAGAACACTTTAGTAGACAGAGATAACACAAAAGTTGTTGTCGATAATGTTTTGATTGATCTAGAGAGGAGACTTGATGAAGATTCTTTTGTACAGGTGCCAAGAGAATCCCAATCATGAAGGGAGACACAGGAACACAGTGATCAAAAAGCAGAGGAAGGACCTCAAGACCAAGAGGAATCAGAACAACCAGACATATCAGAAGAGCTGGCTCAGCTAGAACACATCATGGGTACTCCTCCTATTGTATAAACTCCTCTAAATGAGAAGAATCACAAAAGAGATAGGAAGGAGGCCACTCCTTCTAGCAGACCTATTGCATAGACTTATGTCAAAAGGAAAAGGTTGAATCCTTTTTCAGAACAAGAGTTTACAGGGGAAACAGCTCGAACCACATGTACCGAAAGGGCAGAGAGCAAGCAAACCACTCCCTCTGGAGGAACACAAGAACCTTCCACTACACAGGCTCAAATGCTGGAAAGACAACAAAGCATGGAAATATCCTCATTCAGGGCTCCAACTGGCCAAGACCAGGACATTAGAGAAAAATACAAAGAGATAAAGGCTAGAAATGAAAGGTTGAAGGCTCAAAGCTATGCCCAATACCTTAAAATGGCTCCCACTAATCAAACAAGGCTAATGTTAGCCTTTGATGTAAAAGAGGGTAAGATGCAAATGACTTTTATGAAGCCTACCATACAACAACCCAGTTCTATAGCAGATTACTTGAAGACATATTTTGAAGTAATGGCGAAGGATATACATCCTATCTACCAAATAGAATTGGACAATCAGACTAGAGAAATGGTCTATTCCACATTAACTAGCAAGGCCATTGCAACACATCAATTACAAAATTCGCTGAAAAATATATCAACGCAATTCCAACTAGAAAATGCCTCTTCACAGGCCATGGATACCAGGATAAAGTCCTTATAGGACTTAATCATAGAGTTGGACCATGATCCCAAGGATGTAAAGGCTGCAAAAAGGCTAATCAAAAATAAAAATGATGACATAGCTGGCTTGAAAAAGTAGCTCAAACTCCCTCATCTGCATCATCCACAAACAGCTGAAGTGCAAGAAACCCAGAAGGAACAAGAGCAGCTTATGGACCTAGTCCTTAAGCTAAATGATCAATTAAAGGAAACAGAGAAAGAGCTAGGCAACTTGGTTTAGTCTAAACAGAGTGAGTTGGCCACCACTCCACAGACTGTCATTCGTACAGTCTCTACAACAGTGCCCTCCACATTGGCTGCTTCCTTAGCAACAACAATTCCACCAGCTACAACAATGTCAGTCACAGGTACATCTACAAGTGCAAGTACATCTACAAAGAATACAACTGAATTAGTCAAAGCCATGGAAGAAATGACTATCCAGGCTACAAAGCTTAAAAGGCTTAAAGAAAAAGTGTCAAGCTTGGAAACTAACTACAAGCTTGCATAGATACAACAGAAAGAAGAAACCCAGAAGAGCCAAAGAATGGGTGAAAGGATAAAGTTCCTTGAAAAGGATTTAGTATTGCAATAGCCACTAGGACAAATGATAGAAATGCTCTAGTCAAACATCATTATGATGTTTGGCCCTCAATTCAAGTAATTTTTGAGCAGATTGAACTGGTGAAAGTGGCCACCGAAGCAATAGTTAAAACAAGAGAAGAACTGGGAGACAATCCTGAAGAAGCCAACCAACTGATAACATTCTTGAACAGCAAGAACATGTATCAACTGGATGAACTAGGCATAGAATATAGAACAACAACCATCATAGAAATCAAGAAGGTTATTACTAAAAGGAATTTTATGCTCAATCTTGAGAAGAAATGCCAAAGTATGCAAGCTGATATTGATAGGTTCATGACAAAGTTTGGTATTTTGAGGGAAAAAGGCCTTCCCGGTCCTATGGTTATCCATGACAAGCTTATGACCCAAGATGACTGCATTGAAAGACTAAACAAGTTGGCCAAGGAGCAAGCTACTACTTCAGGTGTAAAAGCTTTACCCATAAGAAAGGTATTGTATGACAATCTGGAAGGTCTGTTCTTCCTGGAGCATGAGGTAAAGCACCTGTTTGTCAGCAAGCCAAATTTTTCCAAGTACACCAAAGTTGATGAGACATATAGAAATATGTTGAAGACAAAATTCCCTGAAAATGAATGGTGGGTAGATTTAACAGAATTACTATAAAGTTACTGCAGTAAATCTGATGGCAAGCAGGTAAAACAGGGTCAAAGTGTAGCAGGTAAAGAGTATCAGTAGGTTAAAGACATAAAGTGATTCCAGCACACAGACATCAATCAATTGAAAGAGCCAAATTCGAACTACAACAGCCAGCACAATCACAATAAAGGGGATAGCAAGAAACAATTTTCCATCTATCTCTATCTTCATGCCTGAAGATATTTTGATTTCCTAGAATAATTCTCAAACTATTATGAGATATTTTGTAATATTTTTTGTATAAATACTTCATATTTCGAAGTAACTAGGGTGGATTCAAAGACATTTCTGTAGATATTTCATATCAAGTTAAAGAGCTATTGTAATCAAGATTGGATTGGCTTGCTGGATCATGCAACAAAGTTAAAGACATTTCACAGGATTCTTGTGCACAGTGGAAATCAAATAAGTATTATCTCTTCATGTTTATTATTGTTTTCTCTTCACGTTTATAAATATTCACATGTTTCTCTATCAAATCTGAATGGTAAACAAGGAATGATATTTCAGAATTAGCTTTAATGCTCTATGTCTTGACTGTTTACTTTCTCACTGTTTTCTACTAAACCATCTTAAATTGGGAATTCTTAATTGCTCCCTTACTGCCGTAGTTTTCCCCCCCCTTGGTCCATAGTAAAGGATTATTAGTTACCCTTTGCTACTGATCATCCTTCTTTTCTTCATCTTGATCCTGATTTAAGGATTATTCATTGCCCTTTTACCCTTGTTAGGACTACCTCATCCATTTGAACCTACAAATTTGCTTTTTGTTGTGCTAACTTGTCTTGTGAACTCCTCCTTTAGCAATTGATCTGATTCAGTTAAGCCACTCTTTGATTGACTCCATAGCCCAATGGCTTGAGGTTTACTCTTCCCATCTATTCCTAAAATTCCACCACCCAATCAAAATCAAAACCTCATGAGCACTAAGAACTAGCCTAAAATCCCACCCAAAACAAAGTTAAATGATAAAGAGAGAGCCCTCTCTAGACTTAGGTTGGCTAGAACCCAAGTCTAAAAGATTAGGTTTATGGTTACCTCAGATTATTCCTTCTTTTTATAACTTCTAGGGAAGACCTCTAAGTGATAACATAGTGGCGACCATACTAGGGAATCAAATCCTCAGTCTTAAAAAACCTTTGAGAAATTTCAAATTTTTATTTCAAGCCTCTTAAAGGGTTATTAGAAGTTATTTCTAAAAATTAATAAAAAATAAAATAATCAGAAAAATCTTGAAATCTGGCTTCAACGAGAACTCACTATACTAGGGCCAACCCTGATCCAAATCCTCCCCCAGTATTTGACAATCCCAACCTTATTTTGAGAATAGTCAGAAGACAAGAAAGTTCAGTAAGCCCAAGACCTTTAATTAAAGCCAATTCCTTCCCTAATGAGTGGTTGTTTGTAGAAGACCTCCCTTTTGACGAGTATTTTGACCTTTCCCTATTTAGAACCAAGTCTGAGAGTGCACTTGATGACATGGTTCTAGATCCATAATTTATAGCAGAACTTGAAGTCCAAAGGGCAAACTTGTCAATTGATCAGTACCTTCTAAATTCCCCTCAGTAATCCCTTACCACTGATAGGATCCCTGAACTTTCTGAAACAACTTCTACTTCCTTTAGTTCACCATCATTTCCTCACAATTCTAAAGTTCAATCCTCATCTCCATTCATACCTTCACTTCCCCATCAGCCTATCACTATGTTGGAAATAATACTGAGAGCGGGGGTGAATCAGTATTATCAAGTCAATTATTTTTCATTTCACAATCAGATTTGCATACACTACTTCAGTTAGTGGAAACAGTGTATATACTCAACTGCAGTTAAGGAAACTCGTGTATAACTTGCAGACTGATAATTTAATTTATTCTTCAAATGTTGATCATTAACCATATAAACAGTAACCAGGAACAATAAAATAGAACAGATAGTCACACACAAGAACACAAGATATAAGGTAGAAACCCAATGTGGGTGAAAACCACCTGCTGCAATTCGTCTCTATCTTCTTTCAATTAGAAACTTATTTTTACAATGTTTCTGTACTGGTGCAGTCTTATACCAGTACACAGGCTTCTACCTGCAGAACGCTACAACCTTCTCTCATTTTCCAGCTTCTCCTGGAAGGGAGCTACAACCTTCTTAGCACTTGTACTAGCTGATGTACTAGTACATAGGTGCTGACCTATATAAGGCTACAACCTTCTCTTTTCTTCCAGGGACCACGTTTCATAAATTTTCAAACTGGATCCATCAATAACAATAATCAAACATCAAATACATCTGCATCAATCAATCTCCTTTTCTCCAATCAAAACTAAATCAAACAATTACTTCTCTGAAAGCTGTAACCAGAATACAGTAACAGTAACCAGAAACCAATCCTGAACCCAGAACACTGCAGCAATAAACAGAAGTGGCTAAACCATATTTCATGAGACGTACACTACTTCAATATGTGGAACATGCGTGCATACACTTCTGTATTAAGGCCAACCAGCGTATATGCCATTTTGGCTTACTGAACCAGCGTGTATACGCACCTCTACTGTGCCAAAACTACGTACAGATCTATAAAAGATAATTTACCCTTTTCACTTATTCAGGCAT
>APFE031585559.1:3587-39152 GCA_000404065.3 Pinus taeda | reverse complement strand
GGTTCTTGACAGGGTTATTTTGTGGTGCTTCCCATGATGACTTTCTCTCCACAGATTCTACTCTGTCACCCAACCTCTTCATACTAGTGAGTATTGCATCCAGTTTTTGGTCAAAGGCTGAGGGTTCCTCTTTGAAGGTGACTCTCTTTTCCAATCTTGCCCTGTTCCTCTTGGCAATTAGGTTAGCCTCCACTGTGACAACAACCTTTTGTGCATCCTCAAGGGTTTCAGGGGCTCTTTCCTTCAACTGATATGCCATATCAGGGTCAAAGCCATCAGGAAATTTGTATAATGCTAAATCAGGGGGAGGTCTCAAATTCTGGGGTATTGCGTTGTATACATTGTTGAATCTTGCACAATACTCCAAAACGGTTTCCTGAGGACCTCACTTGATTGTATCATATTAACCTAGTAAGTGCAAAGGATCTTTTTTCTTTTCCCATCTATTAGTAAAGGCATGGTAAAGCTCATCAGGAGTTGTTATGGTATTTGCAGTGAGTGATCTAAACCAGGTTCTTACATCCCCTGTCAGGCTCTGAATAAAAATTCTCATTCTCACACTGTCATCATCAATTTCATATTTCTCAAAATGATCTTGCATCCTTCTGGCATGCTGGATGGCTGTGAAAGGGCCAGTGGAGTCAAAGTATGAAATTTTGGATTGGTAGTCATGAGGGAGGGTTGTAGCATTAGCAGGTAACTGCAGGGGTGAAAATCTATTGGCCATATTTGCAGGGTTTAACCGGGGCAACAGGAACTGTGGGGACAAAACGGGTAGTAGGTATGGTAGAGACTATAGGGTTGGTCAAGGGAACATATGAAGTGGCTGTAGGTGTGAAAGGAGGGCTTTGAGATGTAGATGGTGAACTAGGGGAACCAGGGGTAGACCGGAATAGAACCTTGATTGGAGTGACAAGGGGGTTAAGGTGGACTGTCTCAGGGCTCAAGTCAGAAGGATTTTCCTGTTTTTGCTGCTTCCTAATGTTTTTAGAGATTGTATTAGGATTTTCAAAAACAGTCAGTGGGTTAGGGTTAGGATTGGACCTGGTATACCGTTGATTCTTCTTGGGAGCCAGCTTCTGAATTGTTTTTTAAGTGTTTTTAAGATTTTCTTGTATCTGCAAGGGCTGGACAAGATTTTGAAATGGCTGTGTATGTTCTAAAGCTAGTATGAAGATAGACTGAAGCAGCTTTTATGTAGACTGTTAATGTAAAACAGAAACAGCTTTCAAGGCTTCCTGGCTAACTTTCAGGCTTCACCTGTAGCTTTAGGAAATATACAATAATTAGAAAATCTTGAGGTTTTCCCCAGTGGAGTCGCCATTTATGTTAACACCCAGGTTGTTCCCTATGAATCCCAAAGGAATACGGCCGGGGTAACCACTAACCAATCTTTGGATTATAGATCCTAGCCTATCTATAATCAGAGAGGGCTCTCTCTTTAAGTTTCAGATATGCTTTGTGAGGTTTTTAGCCTAGTTTAAGAGTTCAGTTTCCTGTTTAAGACTTTGGTTGATGAAATTTTGTTGTAAGAAGGGGCATGAAAAGTTCAGAAAATGCTAATCCATTGGGCGTATGGAGTCAGAAAAGTGAAATAGTTTTGGTGCTTGTGATGGAGAAAGTTTTGCTACAAGGCTAGATGGCTATTTTTAATATAATTTCCAATTTTAGTGAGTGAAACAATGAAATATGGGGTTACCAACAGCGTGATATCAATTTGAGCGACAATCCCTACTTAGTAGCATAAATGAATTACCAAATAGTGACTGTGAAGTATTCAGAGCTTATTGGAGCAATTAAGAATTCCAATTTAAACAGCTGAAAGTTATGAAAAACATTTATAGTGAAATGAGATTGAGATCAGGGTGTCTCCATGGACAAATCCTGAGCTATTCTTTTTCTTTCTTTCCTAGATTCAGAACAACATGTGAGAGGAATGAGTTAAAATAAATAACAGAAAAATTAACAGAGATAGAGAAACACTTATTATATCAAATCATAGCACTAGAATCCTGTAGCATTCAATGGTTCCAATCACAGCAAGCACCAGTAAGACTCAGTTCTTGTAAAATCCAAGCGCTACTAATTACATCCTTCTAAAAGTTACAGCCGAGTTCTCAGTTCTTCTTAAGAGAAATAACCAAAAAACAATAATCACCAACCCCTTGGCAGTGTATGCGAGGGGGAATATATACAATAGGTTTTACAAAATATCTCAATGCTGAGCCATTTGATACATTAACTGTGCTCACCAACTTTTACAAATATCAGATAGGAAAGTTATTGCTAGTCTGAGTGTAAGATAAATGGTCTTTAATGTTGTCAGGCCTCTTCTTGACATTTGGAAGAGAGTGAGTCGGTTGAGCATTTCTGCTTTAATGCTGATTGATTTGAATGATGTGTCTTTATGCTCTGTCATGCTGAAGCTTTTTCTCGGCCTTGCTACCTGTAGTTGTCGTCGCTGTTCTTGGTGGCTGAATCTTCATGCTGAGGTGGCTCATTCCACCTTTCTGTCATAGTATGTGTATCACACTTTCTGAAGGTGATGACTTATATATTTTGATGACAAAATTCATATGAAGCCTCTTGTTTATAATAATAATTGTATCATGGAGGCCCACCAATCCTGCGTAGGCAATTGATGCCTCAAAATTGCATCCATGGTCTCATCTGCCTCTGTGTATTTGTAGAAATTCGGAGGCATTTCAAACAGATGCTTAATCTCATTCATAATAAAAAATAGATTCTCTATTCTGTCATAGAGACTTTGCCCAGATGCTGGCCCTGTTTCCTGTGTGCTGCTTGATCCTTGGCTGATCTGATTTGTGGCAAATGTGTTCACCCTTTTAGCATAAACTTCATGTGATAGAAGTTTTCCTGCACTGTTGAGTAAGCTGGGGAGACCTCTGCCCTATAATGCAGCAAACTTATCCATGAACCTGTTTACCTTTGCTTGCATATCTTGGCTCCTTCTGTCCAATGTTTGTACCAGGATTTTTAGTGTGAGGACCCTCTTAACTAGCTGGATAGTCTCCGTCCTGCTGGTGATCCCAATTGCTGCCAGCTGAGGGCCTATTCTGTTATTGAGCACATTGATCAATCTATTGGCTACCTCGGGCATACTGCCTAGAGATGCCCTTGCTCTATGCACTTCCCTTTGGGCTTTACCTATGAGCTCCATTTGATCATGAATGATTTCAATGTATTGCCATTGGTCCGTTATTGATTGGCCAATGTGGGTCCACAAAACTCTTCTGATCTCACCCACCACTTTGTCAAGGGTGAGCTCCTTCTCCAGCTCTTTGATTCTTTCCTTTGAGAGGTTTTTTATTTCTCTCCCTTTCTCAGCCACATTCTGCTTTGATTTATCATATTTTTCATTTAATTTGGCCAACTCATCCTTGGCTCCATTTAGTTCTGTCATCTGGGCCTCTAGGGCCTGGACCTCATTTAACAATTTCTGCATGTCTAGGCTTAGAGCCTGCTCTGTAGATGTTGCTGCTGTTGATGGTGCTGTTGTTGCTTCTGTTGATGGTGCTACTGCTGCTTCTGTGGGAGGAGGAGTGATCTTTGGAGGCTCCTCAAGGTTGATAACCTGTGGAGGGGGCTAAGAAGTCTGACCTCCCTCTTTCTGCTGTAGGGCTGCCTGTAGTGCAGCCTCGGTGTCTTCCAGCCTCCCTTCTGTCTGCACTAGTTGCTTGTGCAGTGCTACCAGAAATGTAGCTATTTCTTGTTCTTTCTTCTGCTGAGCAACCTCATCTGTTTAGGGGTGAATGGTTGCTGGGAGCTTTACTTTCTTTCTTAGGGCTGCCAGGTCTGCATCCCTTATCTTCATTAGTGATTGTATGGCTTTAGGATCCTTGGGGTCATGCCCCAGCTCTATAATTATATCTTCCAAAGACTTAATCCTGTTGTCTTTGGCCAAGGAGGATGCTTTCTCCAACTCCAGTTGGGCAGCTGTATTGTTTAGGCTATTTTCTAGCCTTTTTGCCAACATTATCTTGTCTGCCAATGTTGCATAGACCATTTCACCCGTTTTCTTATGGAGTTCTATTTGGTCCATAGGGTGAATGTCTTTTGCAAGAACCTCCAGGTTGGTTCTTATGTAATCTGTAGCTGACTATGGCTGCACCGTGGTGGGCCTGAAATGACTCATGGTCATTTTTCCTTCTAAAATGTCATAGGCTGCCATGAGCCTCTGCTGATTTGTGGGGGCCATCTTTAGCAACTGATTGTAAATTTGGAGCCTGAGTGGCTCATTTCTTCTCTTGATATCAGTGAACTATTGCTTGATGCTCACCTCTGCTTTTCTTTGATGTCTTGAGGAGCTGACCTCTCCTCCAGGATTTCTCTCTTGTTCCTACTGAAAGGAACTAGCAGATACTTCCATGCTTGGTGGGCCTATTATCGCCGATTTCCCCATAAGCATTTATTCTTCAGAGAGGGGATTTAATCTCTGCCTTTTCTCCCCTTGATTTGTGGATGTTGTAAGGGGAGTTTCCTGCTCTCTGTCCCTCTTCTTTCCCTTTTCCACCTTTTGTGGAGTTTGGAGCACTGAGGTTTCCACCATCTTCTCTTGCCCAGAAGGCATATCCTGTTGAGTCTGTTGCTCAGTAGGTACTGGGGCCTCAGCCATTTGTTCTTACTGCATAGGCTGCCCCTCTTTTTGAGGCTCTTCTTGTTGTTCTTGTTGCTGTTCTTGTTGTTGCTTTAGTTGCTGTTCAACCTCCTTCTCTATTTGCTGCTCTATTTGTTATTGTGTTCTAGGAGGTGATTGTTGCTGCTCCACCTGCTTGCCCTTGCCTTTATTTGTTTCTTGTTGGGCAATTCCAGCTACTTGCTGCTGGGCTGTAGAAGATGAGGCAGCTGCTCCAATTTGCCTCTGACAGGAGGAAGAAACCTGCCCACAATGTTCCAAACCAGCCTCTTTTTCAATATTGCTAGTTTCTCTTCTTAGCATTTCTTCTTTGTTAATTGGCCCTTCTAAGGTGCCCTCTTCCCAGCTTAGGGCATTGGCATATTTCTCAACATGAGGAATTTTCACGTGGACATAGCCACCCAATTTGTACTTTATTCTTCTAAGGGAAATGAAGTGATTGGGGTCATAAGGCACCCACTTGAAGCTGGTCTGAAGTCTGAGGGTCTCTAGAATCCTATCAGATTCCTTCCACCCTTCTTCCTTTTTATTGTACAAGAAGGGACCCAGCTGATTTCTTACTTTTAGCTGTACCTTCTTGTTTTTAGCTTGGAAATGGACAAAGTCTGCATTTCCAAACTGCCTGAAATACTCTAGGGCAAAGAGCCTCATAGGGACATATTTTGGCAGCCTATAGGGATTTAGCTCACAGCCATATACTCTGATTACTGTATGGTGTTGGTAGAAGTACCAATCACCAATGTTGTATGCCTTAGAGAGCTGAAGGATTCTCTACATTTCTTCTATCAATCTTGGGGGAGGGGCACCCAACAACAAGGTCATAGCTGGATGAATGAATAGATCAATAAATTCACAATAGGTATATGGTGAATGAGGCAGAAGATGGCAAACTGAAGTCCAAAACATGACTGACCTTGGGCATCCCTGGGCATCTAGCTTCTTTAGAGAAACAGGGAAGGCATCAGGCTGATAGAATAGGAACAAATGATATATGTACCTGCTGTATTTGAATACCTTTTCCCTCTCCAGATTCATTAATTGCTCATGAATCTTATTGGCAATAAAAGTAGCAAAGTCATAATGTACAGCAAGAGGCATCCCTGGGGAGAAAATGGACAGCATTGCTATGATGGTTTCATCCACATCCTCATATGTCCCATAACCCAGGATGTAACTGATTAAATCTACCATCATTTTCCCCAGCTCATTGAGATATGGATATGGTATGGGAAGGGAAGCAGTCATAGATTGATACTCAGGCTGAATAAACAACTGGTTTACCCTGGAAATCTGATCCCTGGACAAGTTGCCCCCTTTTGTTATCAGGTCTTGGAGGGAATGAGGAGTAAGGGGCTCTGTAGTATGAAAGTGCAGCATTTCATTGATAGCCTCAGGGATGATATGGAATAGTACTGAGCCTGAGGGGCTGAGGACAGCTCTTTGGCCGGGATCATAACTTGACATGCATTGTTTTATCAAGTCTGGTAGCACATTAACTTGAGGGAGGTTGTAGATGAGCATGTGGGAATCCCAAATTCCCAAGGTGTCAGTCCCACTGAGATGTTGGGCCCTTATTTCATTCATCAGGTGAATATTAAACTTGGCTGTCATGGGCATGGAGTCCAACATTTGGTAATCTTTATCACCTAGGGCTTTCCACTCCAGCTCTCTGTGTGGGGCATTTAGAGGTTGAATATTTAGGACTATTGGTGTCTCCATGGCTAAGCAGTGGTTATGACTTGGTGCTAAACTAGTTTTAGCGGGCAGGAGACCACATAGGGTTTATTTGTAGAGGAAAAAGGGGTAATGAGGTGTGGTAATGGTGCAGAATGCTTAACAAGAGTAATTTTGATAGTTTGCAGGAGTAGGCAGCTCAGTATTCTTGGTGAATTATGATGTTTTTGTTTTACAGTCCACGAATGCGCGGAGAAAATGGGAATTTGGGGAAGGGTAGATATATGTGGGTTCAGCAGGTGAAATTAGACCCTGCAATTGTGGGGAATGCTAGTTTATCTGGGAATTTAATGGTAAAAACAGTTCGTTTTACTCTTGTGAGTTCAGTTTTGGAGAAACATGGACGTAACTTAGCTCTGAAAGGATGCACTAGGTAAATACCTGGCGAATTGCTGGTAATGGTGACAGGTGCAGGTGGGTTGTAGGCAGCAGCGCTCTTCAGGACGATTTCAGCAGGTTGGCGGCAGTGGACGTAATTCTTATGCAGAGGAGAGCAATGGTTCTTTCAGTGAGAAAATGAGAAAAACGCGAAAAAACGGCTAAATATGGACTTTTGGCTCATTGGTGCGCTTTTTGGATGACGTCAGCATGACGTCATCAGGTGGGGTCAGGGTCAGGTGACGTGGCAGTCTGTGAGTGGTCCACAGGGATTGTACAGGTGGCGGCCACGTAGGAGCTCGGGCGGTCGGGGATGCTGACAGGGCGCCAAGCGGACGTGACGTGGGCGGGTCGTGGCGCTGGCGTGGGCAGGTGGTTTAACAAAGTGGTAAGCGGGTTTTCTCGGAGCGCCCTCTATACGGTCGCGGTTTTGTCAGAGGGCGCTCCGAGAGAGTCTAGGGGGTGACGCGTGGCAGAGGCTTGACGTCACCCTCTAACAGTTTCTCGGAAGGTATCCTTCGGACGCCGATGCCCGTCCGATGCGATGTCGGCCGTCGGATGGGAGGGCCCAGATCCGACGGTTGACGGAGAGATAAGGTGCGCAGGCAATATTCGACGGCGGGGAGAATAAAATATTATTTTCTTTCGAAAATCGCGCTTGGCGGAAACTTTGGAAAAGTGGGTTTTCCGGGTTGTTTTCAGCATTTGCAAGTTAAATGGGTTTTACAAAGGTTTATAATCAAAGCAGGTTTAAGGCTATTAACCCGAGCAAATCTCGGATTAATCCCTAGGATTAATTTTTTGGCGCTCTGTGGGTCGCGCTCAAATGTTTTTTAGCGCATGAAGACCTTCAAAATCACACCTAGAGCTATAGTGCTTGGGGGTGGGGATACTTAGATTTTTCTTTGGGTTTTTTGCAATTTTTGCATAGTAATAGGGGAATAGAGGGTATAGGGAGTTAGATAGTAATAAGTTAGTAGTTAATATGAATGAAAGAGGTAGATGGGGGGGGGGGGATACTGAGTTTGTATGAAATTGACTTAGTCTTTTTAGGAAGTACATCAAAATGAAAAGAATTTTGCACAAGGAATGTAGTTATTAAAGAAACTAGAGCCAACAAAATACTTGGATCTTCTTTGTGAAATTGGGTGGCATAGGAATGTTAGTCATGAAGGAGATGGGGAAAACTGGAAGTTAGACATGCTTCATTAAGTTGTTGTAACACTGCTGTGAATAGAACATCTGCACTAGCATCTTGTTTTTGCCTTTCCTTTAGCTCAGTGAAATGTCACCAACCATGATTTCTGCAACCCCATCTACCTACCCACTCTATTGCCTAGCATTTTTTGTTACTCCAAGGAGGGTGCACTTAGATTTGCAAACCCTTTTGTGCCTTTTTCTTTTCCTTGGGCTTTCTTTTGATTTCTATAAAAGCTACCCTATGCTTCCAAGGCAGATTAGCAGTGGGAACCTTCTTTCTCTACCTATCTACTTTACCTGCCAAGATTGAGCTGTTTGGACAGGTTTCTTTCTCTAATCTACAACAAAAAATGAAACATGGCATGACCCAGCTTAGGCTGTTGGATCACCCATCCAGAAGTAGGGCAACATCAACTAATGCAAGTATATTTCTTCCATAAGAATATGAGATCTTTGCATCACCAAAGTAGATCATATTGGCACTTCCCTAGCCAATCATGAAAAATGAAACCTATTGGTATAGGTAGCTAACAATTAGAACTAGGAATTGTTTGAGGAGTAGAAAATCATTAGCCTAGAGGTGATTTTTATTTTATAGGATGTTCTTTCTTATTTTAGAGTAGCATATAATTATAGCTAATTTACACTTTGCACCACTACACGAGGCATGTTATTGTTGTTTATTACTCTCTTTCTTTATCCCTACCCTTTAGTCTTCAGAGTTTTTATTTTGTCCTGACACCACTGAGCCCCCTAGGAATTTTTCGTGGAGACTTCATCACCTTTGGCCCCAGTTTCCTTTATGATATCCAATTTTCCTTACTCAACAAGTAGGGGTCCCCCCAACCAATCTACATATAGAATCTAGTTTCTTTGATTCCTCTAGTTCATCCTCAGATTTTGCATCATCCCAACACCACATTGTTTCCATGTCAAGCACTAACTCGAGTGGTGGAAATCTAGGTGGTAAAATTAGTCTTGACTAGGGTAACCCTTAAGGAGGATTTATCATAACCTCTTCAAGTATGGTTGCTAATCAACCCTTACTTCCCTACATGGTTTGTTTGGGTCTCCCTGATTAAAACCAATTCGTTAATGATCCCCTTCTCCATGACCAAAATTGGACACCCATGCCAACCAAACTTCCCTCATATATCCCAAAGTTTGAAGGGAATATTGGAGAACATCCTAGAAACCACATTTTCTCTTTCCAGATGTGGTGCTCTTCCAACTCCATCACTGAAAATTCCATTTGTCTTCACCTTTTCCAAATCAATTTAACTTGAGTTGTTTCCAAATAGTATGTAGACCAACTACATGCCTCTCATTCCACCTTTTATACTCTTGCCAATTTCATTCTATCATATTTCCAATTACCTCTTCGTTATGACACCAGTAACAAACTTTTGAATTCCTTCCGTCAATATTTTTCCACTTGCCTTTCTGACAATATACAAGAATGGTGCAGAAGGAGGAGCCTATGTAAAGCTCCTGAATTCGAGGATCATTTCTACATGGACTAATTTTTATGATGTCTCCTAGCCCCCATTGGTAAAAATGTCACCTCAAATTTCCCTCAACACTAAGGAAGAAGCTCTCCAGATAGCTTTGAAATATGATTTGATATATGCCTACTCAATTTATTTTTATACTGTCCTTCCTAACATTCCTAACCCTGGTGCTTATTCTACACCAAGGGCATCTCATGTTGTCAATGATATCATTGGTTCCATTTTTTATCCTCAACCATAACCATATTCTCAACATCATACGAGTTATGGTTAACTTCAAGGCTAGGGGACTAGTTCCACTTATGCTTATCCTACCCCTAATCCTTCGTGAGTAAAATTATACCAAGGTACAAGTACCTTATATGCATTTCCCCATCCACATTAGTTGATGTTATGGTCAATTTTTGCTCAACCTAGTTACCAGAACATTACAATGAACCCCTATTATCCATATGCACTATCTAGTGCTCCAATCCCAACGTCACCAACACCTCAAACTCCCATACCTCAACCGTCTTTATCATGGAAACAAATACCTCCACAAAGTCAAGTGTATGCTCAATAGAGTGCTACCATCCCCCCTAATCCTAAGCGAAGAAATAAGGGGAAAGGTAACCACAATAAACCATCTCGGTGAAATCAAGGAAAACAAGGTAGACAACCTAATGCCAATAAGGGTGACTAATCCAATCCTGCATCCCAACAAGAGGGTAGAAAACCCAAGTAGAACAAGGCCATTAGAACCAATAAACCTTGTGCTTGTTACAGGACTTATGGACATAACACTCATGTGTGTCCCCTTCTCCCTCAAATGCATAAAGCATGGGAAGACCAGAAAGATACCTCTAAGGAGAAATAGCCTATACATCTAACCATCCCTACCTCTACACATTCAATCATACTTACCAACCTATTCCCTCACCAAGGATATGTGGTCACCCAATCTGGTCACAATCCTCCACCTTCACAACCTAGGAATGGCTCTTATCATATTCTCATGATGAATTTCGAAGATATCAACTTCCAAACTTGCTCACGCCAATATGACAATCCTCTTGACAAGTTAGCAACCTATTTTCAACCCAAAGTTTCGACTGAGCCCCTTTATTCACCAAAAGTTACCTTACAAATCCCTTAGCATAAGGTATAAGTTTAACCTAAGATCGCCAAAGGACTATTACATCGAAATGCTACCAGTTCTCGAGTCATCGACACTTATAGTATAGTAAATGACTTGGCACAGTCTCCTACCATCGTGTCAACTCTGGAAGTCCTCCAAATGTGCCCATCACAATGGAAAACTCTACTATCTACTTTGGATGTTGTGGATCCTTCTGATGGTCATGTGATCATCTTTGATGTTGATAAGCAAGATCATCCTTCTCTTCACTCTTCCATTTCTTTTCAAATATTAGTCTCCATAAAAGACGTCGTTATTCAATGATGTATATTTGATGAAGGTGCGTCCACTTATGTGATGTATGCTAGTTTCTAGAACCAACTTGGTTCCCTGACTTTTCACCATCAACCATCACTCTTCGTGCATGGGACAGTCACCCCTTGTATCCTCTCAGTTTATATCTGAATTTCTCTATAGCCATTGTTGGCAAGTAGTTCATGATTTATATTGAAGTTATCGATTCCCCTCTTGATTATAACCTCTTGCTTGGTCATAGTATGCTATGAAAGTGGTTGCATCCTCTGTCTTTTGTAAGATTAGTTTTCCTTATAATGGAAAGATAGTCACGATTGATCAACTAACTTACTATGCCCCTCAATCACAAATATCTCCTCAAAATGTATGTCATTTCATCAGTGGTGGGAAACAAGCCACATCTACCATCATTGATGTTTCCCCTAGAGTTTATACATATTCCATGCTATATGGGGATTATTATGGCCCGCCGCCTCTTCCTAGTGAGCCTAGATCTTCAAGATTTTGCATGCTTCAAGCATCACATACTGCCAACAAGAAGTCTAGTATATCTTCCCAACATCCATCTTCCCAGTAATCCACTACTCAAGGCTCAACTGATCCTTTAGGAAGAATTCCTCTAGGCCATTTTCCTTCAAGAGGATTTCCTTCAAACCATCCTCCCTCAAAAGAATCTCCTTTAGATAACTATCCCTTTGGTAATATACCTTTCGTATTCCCACTACTAACAATTTTTTCTACTCCTCTAATGGATATGTTGAGCCTTCCTAACATGACTTTGGGGATCCCAGCTAGGTATATCAATCCTCCCAGAAGCACTACTTCTGACCAGATCAAATCTTACATGGCTTTCACTTTAGTACAACGCATTGCTACCAACACTTCCTTTTATTTAGTTCCACAACAACCTCAACATGAAGTCACTCTTATTGTGAAACCATCTAGTGAGGGGGGAAAAGCCAAAAGAAAGAGGGTAAGGACAAGGAAACCCAAGTGACAACCACTTTTAATAAACCATCGAATCCTAACCCTCCATGTGCTTTGTGTGATGTTCATGGTCATACCAATAAAAATTTCCATGATCTTCCTCATATTAAGAGCATGGTTTTAGAATCCAGCATTCAACCCAACCTTAATGTCCCTAAGGTATAAGTCACATTACTTGAATCTACCAATAAAAATAAATCATGAACATCACATAAAGCACATTACCTTAAGAGCATGGTTTTAGAATCCAGCATTCAACGCAACCTTAATGTCCCTAAGGTATAAGTCACATTACCTGAATCTACCAATAACAATAAATCATTATGCATGAACCTCTTTGTGATTTGTGTGATGCATATGCATATTACTATCATTATTGTCCTAATCTCAACATATTTCATGACACACTTCATGCTCTTGTGAACTAGTTACTACTCGTAATGGCCCTCCTCCTTCTCTACATATGGATCTTGGTAAAAATTCTTCACCGAGATAAGAGGTTTCTCAACCCACCATCATGATCCCCCCTCTTGATGTTGAAATGATGGATAACTCCACATCCATCCTTTACCTATCATCATCTATTGGATCGAATTATTCAGAATCCTTGGGAATTTCTGACTGTGCTTCTTTAGAACCATCCTCTCAATACACTTCGGTCTCAACATCGGTGGATTATACATCCACTAGTCATTTGTCCACTATTTTTGACGATGCACATTTTAACCTTGTCTCCCATGGTGATGCCCTAGGTAATTTATCATCATCAACTGGTACATCTTCCTCCCATCCCCCCATATTTCATTTTGATGAAGAAACTATAGAAGCCATGGCCACCCATAATTATCCTTGCGACAATATGCACCATCATGCATATTTCCTTTTGCAACAATCACATGATCAATAAACGGTGGAGTCAAAAGATGTTATCCATGGTCAAGTAGATTGTTTTAAAAATCATATTCCTGCACTAGATTCTTTCGAAGAAGGCAACATGACCAACATTTCACCCACCATTAAGATTAAAATCTTGAAAAAACTTGGAGTTGAAGAAAACATCACATTGGGGGCATAGTGCACCCTGGAGGAAATTGAGGCTTGCACTAAGTTATTCAAATAATTCCATGATATTTTCACTTGGTCTTACTCTGAGATGCCCAGAATTGATCCAAGCATTGTTGAAGATCATATCGACAGTTGGTCAGATTCCATTCTTGTCTGTCAGATGCAAAGGCATATCCATCCTTACTAACATGATGCCATTAAGGCTAAAATAGGTAAGCTCAATAAGGCCAGATTCATCTACCCTATGGAGTATACTTCCTGGATCTCCAAACCTATTCCCATTTTGAACAAACAAGGAAAATTTTGTTTTTGTATGGAACTTCATGATAATATGAACAAATCTTTTCCAAGATATAATTTCCCCACACCTTTCATTAACCAAATCATCGATGAGTGTGTAGAGCATGAGGTTCTCTCCTTTATGGGTGGCTTCTTTGGGTAAAACTAGATTACTATCCACTTTGGAGATCAACATAAAACTTCCTTTACTAGTCTATGGGGAACTTTCACTTATAAGGTCATGCCTTTCAATCTAAATAATGTTGGGGCCATTTTTCAATGCTCCATGTCTTATTGTTTTCTTGACCTGGCTCACATTATCCTTGCATATCTCGATGATCTCACTGCTTGTTCCAAGCTTCGGTTGCAACATCTTGATGATTTACGTACCATCTTCCTATGATGTTGCAAGTATAACATTCACCTTAATCTTCTTAAGTGTGTCTTTTGCATTCCTGTTGGTCGGATTTTGGGCCTCATTATGTCCAAAGTTGGGATATCAATGAACCCTCTTAAATTTCAAGCCATTCTTAAACTTCCTCCTCCTTATAGCCTTTTCTAGTTGTAGAGCCTCCTAGGAAAAGCCGATTATTTTTAGTATATATCTTCCTAAGTATTCCACCACCGCTCATGGGTTTCTTAGAGTCCTACGATCTA
Organism: Pinus taeda; assembly: GCA_000404065.3. NCBI lineage: Eukaryota > Viridiplantae > Streptophyta > Pinopsida > Pinales > Pinaceae > Pinus > Pinus taeda. Next base: position 25,249 of record APFE031585559.1, on the reverse strand, counting down.
ACATTTCATTTATTTGGGATGAATAAGATCAATAGTATTTTGATGCCCTTAAACACGCTCTCACTTCCACTCCTTTGATTAGCCTACTTAATTTTGAGAATGATTTCATATTGTACATCTCGACCTCCACCTATGTGGGCACTAGGCTCTTAGTACAAGAAGACAAAGCCATAAATGAACATGTCATTTATAATGTGAGAAATAATATTAGTGGACCCCCTATTTCCTATTCACATGAGGATAAGTTGGCTATGGTTATTATGTTCCCGATCTAGAAACTTCGTCATTATATACTCACACGTGTCACCAAGGTCATTAGTAATTCAAACCCAATGGTCTTCTTATTGAGTCAAGGGATCATAAATGGGAAGTATGCTCGATGGATAGTCATCCTCTAGGAATGTGACTTGGAATTTGTAAACCCTAAAAATAATAAAGGATTAGCTCTCATTGAATTCATATCCAACTTTCTTATAGTAACACAATATCCACCAGTAAATGATGATCTTCTAGATGCACAATTGTTTTCCATATCCTCTGACAACCCATGGTATGGTGACATCCTTATTTGCGAACCCAAAAATTTTGCATCCATCTCACTCATAATGATCAATGTCATATTCGACACCAAGCCCTTTGCTACCTTATAATAAGTGATGACCTTTATTGTCATGGTGTTGACACTATATTTCATCATTATCTCATGCATGCTAAAGCTGAGCAAGTGCTCAATTCTTGTCATAGTGGCGCTTGTGGTGGTCATCATTTTGGAATGGCCACTTCCCACAAAATCATGTGTGATGGCTACTTTTAGCCTTATCTATTTAGAAATTACATTAAGGCAGTCAAACACTATCCCAATTGCCAACTTTCCCCCTAAGGCTCAAGCTCTTCCTCCTCCTTTACACCATGTTATCACAACTAGTTCTTTCTACGAATTGGTCATTGGTTTCATGGAGTGTCATCCTACCTATTCCAATGGCCACAAATACATTATTTTGGTTTTGGACTATTTTACCAAATGGATTGAATCCATGCCAATGTTTAATAACACAGCAACTACTGCAACCCTCTTCTTTTTTAACCATGTCATCACTTGATTTGGGGTTATGAAAAAAATGGTCTCTAACGATGGCCAACACTTTAATGATGAGATATAGCATGGGTTATCCTCACTATTGTGTTTTGAACATAAATATTCATCATATTATTACCCTAATGGGAATGGACAAATTGAAGTCGTTAACAAAATCCTTAAAACCATGCTTTAGCGGGCGATGAATTAACATAAGACCAATTGAAATTTAATGTTGTTTCCTATGTTATGGGCTTATAGAACATCAATTAAAAATGCCACTAGGTTCACTCCTTTCCATCTTGTTCATGGAGAGGAGGCAGTCTTACCAATTGAGTGTGAAATTCCCTCCCTTCACCTTGTCGCCAGACTCCTCCCATACACCCAACCTTTAGAATAAAGACTCATCATGTAGGAACATGGCAATGAAGACTTTTGAGTTGCTTTGCAAACCATAGAAGTGGATAAAAGGCACACCAAATCCCAGTATGACTGTAAGTTACACCCTCATACCTACCATGAAGTCAACCTCATTCTTGTTTATGATCAAGCCCATGATGTCATGGGACATGGAAAATTCAAACCATTATGGCATGATCTCTATATCATTTGTAAATTTTTTGGAAGGGGATCATATCTTTTAGAGGGCCCATAAGGAGAAATTTTTCCAAACTCTCATAATGCACTCTACCTGAAGAAATTCTATCCATAGTTTTTCCCTTTGGAATGCATATTTTTCTATTTTTATTTGCCTTGATTTAGGTAGGTTGCATCTTTCATCCTCTCATTGGTTGTCTTTTTTCACCTTTCAGATGGATCCATTACCCACTCCATATAGTGGCTATGTCGATGGTGCGAGTCACATCTCGAGGAATCTGGCCTCAACACCTTGGGCCATTTTCTCCCCTTTGCATTCGTTAGTCCACTCTAATGGTGTAAGCATTAGAGTTTCCACCAAAAATCAGGTTGAATATGATGCAGTGATAATTTTTTTAGTCGATTCCCTTGATAATCTTATCCTTCACCTTCATGTTTGTCTTGACTCCTTTTTTCTCATCATGCAATTGAATGGCATTTATCATGTGTGTAAACCTATCCTATTTAGAAAATATCTATGAATTAAGCTTTTGGCACATGAATTTTAATCCATTTCATTCAATAATGTTCCTAGAGCCCAAAATAGTTATGCATATACCATTGCAAACAATATTCTAAATTGGCATTTATCACATGCATATATAATAAGGAAACCATGAGTATCAAATAGTGACAACATCATAAAACCATGCATAATCATATTATGTATGAAAACATCCATAATAAATGTTTAGAGTCCATTATTCTAAATACATTCGACATGTCCATAACATGTTAGAACCATATATACAAAACTAGGGGAATATACACCCTTATATATGATCATGAACCTCTTGAGGATCATAGGCTAGTGGGGCCACTCCCCCAGCCCGTAGGTCTCTAACATCTTGACAGACCATAGTTGCACCCCTCAGAATAGCTCACCAACTAGAGGGAATATTCACACACACATTAGTGTATTGATCTTCCATCTCGTGCCATCCATGCTCTATCACACCACTCAGTATTTTGTTGGGCCTACACTAAAGGCCTTCTAAAAATACATCACTCTCTAGCCTTTGTTGAGATGTCAACCCTCTTTGATATGTAGCTCTAGCTGCTATAGCTCACCCCATATATCATGTCTCCCTCACTAATGCTATACATGCATGTCATACATTTGATAATCAATAAAATATACATTTATTTTTTAACCTACAAATGAAACCAATATATAGCATCTAACACATACCATCTGGTCCCCATGCTCATCCTGGCAGAAGTGATAGCTTAGGTTCTCCCTGGAAGTTCTGGATAATCATCTATGTAGATAGGTAGTTGATCCCAATGGGAAAAAAATTCAATTCAGAAAACTCGTATGACTCCCCCTCCTCTTGTTAATCAAAGAAGTTATCCCCAATGGTGCATCTTAGGCTCTTGTCCACCCCCATCAAACACCTGCACATGTGGTAAAAGATTGGGGATATTCTCAAAGAAGAATAAGCACAATATTGTCCCAAATGAACAATTCCCATTTGTAGCTCACTTGTACATACTCAATTGGCACTTCAGTGCCATTAATATCACTTGGGACCACCCATAGTAGGTCCCTTTGAGAACACTCTCCACTAGAATAATCTTCCCTCTAGTGACTCTCTGGAAATCATGGATACCCAATATGCAAAACACTGCTATAGCTATAGCCTATGTCTCCAGTCACTCCAAATCTTGTATCTAGATACTCAAACCCTTTATTCAAGTACTTGACACACAATGACACTCCAAAAACTCCTTTCCATGCCTCCCTCAAGAAAGCACCAAATGTATGTCACTAACCAACCTAAGAGTGGTATTCCTATTAAGAAATAAATGTCTTAGATTTTTACCTTGATCTCCAGACTTTGTATCACAAATTCCTCTTGGTCTACATCCCAATAGTTCACTATGTAGGACAATAATGGCTCACCAATCCTCATTAGTGGGTTCTCAAAGAACTTAAGTAACCCATATCATGCAAAAGCCCTTATGATTGCTTGGTTCCTATTATCTCTTAGGGAAAACCCTGGCTACAGGGAAACACCCTAAGGTAACCTGAAAACCACTTTTAGGTTGAAAGTTGTCCCTTCAAACCAAAGAGGATCTCTCCATAAAACTCAACTACTCTATGGTCACTGTAGTAGAAGTTTTTTTGCAATTAAGTTCAAGTGGCTAGATTTAGATCTAGGATGAAATCGGTTGGCTGGTTTTCAAAACATACCATTCGGCATGGGGTCCAGTTCTTAAAAAAATGAAATTATAGATCCAATGACCAAACTGCACAAAGCATGAAAACAACAAGTCCTTTGACTGTTCCGAAAATTGGAAGAAAGAGGAAAAAGAAGGAAACAAAGTATTAAATGGCTAGAAGAAAAAATACTAATGGTTGATAATACAAGAGAGGAGCATAAATGAAATCCAATCTTAGAAACTAATCTTCTTAGACATGAAAGAGAATTTTCATAACAAAGAAGTACTAACAAGGAAATGCAACATATTAGTTTCCTACAAACTGCTCATTAAAAACTGTAAATATATTCAAGATTGCTCAAATATATCAGACTTTAAATATGTTTTTCAATTAAATTCAAACCTTTTTTCATTATTCATAAACTGTTTATATAAGGCTTACATAATAGCTTGCATGATAATAGTCACCACATAATTACAAAAACAAAGATATTTTAAATATCTTTCAAGTTCATGTATGCAAAATATAAACTTAAATATTTTGTCTTTCCTAGAATAACTATAGGGAAATATGCTAATGTTTAGGAAAAAAAATATTTGGTTAACTGCCTCCTTTGAAAGTATAATGGGTCCCTAAACTATAGCTCATCCTCCTTGCTAGCGAAACAAGTCCCTCTGCAAACTCTATCAAAACTGCTCCTTTGTTCATCCTGGTTTCCTTCAATTATGTTGGAAAACATGTTGATAATGAAAATGTCAGTGTTATTGGCTTTATGTTAATAGTTTTTTATGACAACCGGGAGGTCAGCCTTTCTGCCTATTTAGATATTTGTAGCAATGGAGATGTTAGTGTTTCTCGCTTGCCCCAAAATTTCTAATAGGTATATTGTCGGCCTTTCTCCTGTATCGTTTTCTTATGAACTGGTATTCATAGTTTTTAGTTCAAAATAACTAACAGTGGCTCTATCAAGATTTTAAAAAATGCTTACAATGATATTGCTAGCTCCCTTGACTATTATGTTGTGTATAAAAACTATCAAGCCAACTATCAACGATAAGGTGGAAACTTTTTTTTTCATTAGATAGGTAGGAAAAAACTGAGTCTTAATACATTGACATCCTAGCCGAGGGTACTAGTAGCTTCAAGAAACACATCTACCTTATCCAACCTCTTCTTTTTATTTTTTTTGGTCTCCATGGGTCTTATTTTCATAGTCTCTCTGTTTCGGCTCTTCTTGGAGTCTGTATTCTTCTTCTTCCTGTTAATAATCAAGTCCTTCAGGGGCATATCATCAATATCAATTACCTCTTTGTCCAACTCTAGGTTACTTTAAGTTTGATATCATATCTTAGTTTGTTACTTGGTCTGATATGTCTGTTTCCCTACTTGAATACACTATGTGAAGGCCCATCTTCTTTGTTTTATATCTTTGGGTTTTTGTAGTATACCTAGGGGGGATAATATGGGCTACAAAGGGAGGTACCCAAGGGAATAATGTAATAATGGGATGGGCCATAGTATAAGGTGGTTAACCCATATCATGTAAGGGACCACAAATAGTTAGCAATAATGTAATAAGCCCATGGTATTAGATAGATGGTATTGAGGGAACCATGCTAATTACCCATGGTATATATTTATGAGGCCTATATAGAGGCTAGAGACTCCCCATTGAGAGATGTCAAGGAATATCGTATGAACAAGCATAGGCTTGTGGAGTGCTCTCCTTCCTTATGGAGTGAATGTATGGTGTTGCCCTACCTTAAGGGTTTGATATTAATAAAGAAACATTTCTATCTATTTCTATCTTATTGTTTCTAGGTTTATTTGAATTGTCTTATATTTTCATATTAGATGTATAACAAGTGGAATCAGAGCACTTTCTTGGGCAAAGTGGAGAATATTTTTTTGTTATTTTTGCAGGAATTTTTTGGGGATGGCGAGTTTGCAGATCAGATCTGTACATTTTGGTCAAAAATATGTGAAATCTAATTGTATATCTGGATTTTTTGTGAAAAAAATACCCAAGTTCAAAAAAAAAAATCGGCCGAATCAAAGTTCGGATGAAGGAGATATCGCTTATTTAAAAATCAGTGGTGTTGCAGACATTTTTTGGGGCGGCGCGTTTGCAAATCAGATCTGTATGATTTGGGGAAAAATCTACAAAATACAATTGTAGATATGGGCTGCTCATAAAAAAATACTCAGTTTGAAGAAAAAAATCATTCGAATCGAAGTCCGGATGAGGGAGATATTGCTGATTTAAAAATCAGTTGAGTGGTAGACATTTTTCAGGGCGGCGAGTTTGCAAAGAAGATCTATATGTTCTGGTGCAAAATATGTAGAATCTAATTGTAGATCTAGATTTCTTGTGAAAAATAACCCAAGTTCAAAAAAAAAATTAGTCAAATAGGAGTCCGAATGAGGGAGATATCACTGATTTAAAATCAGCTCTTTGTTTCAAAAAAAAATTGTGACGACAGGACAGTTACAGTGTGGATCTAAAATTCCAGTGCCTAGATCGGGATTTCTACTACATGGGAAGATGCAAAATGGTTGTTCCATTTCCAAAAACAGGTGATAATAGGGATTCTGAGCAACATTGACAGAATTTTTTCCATTTCAAATTTTCTCCAAGTAAGTGATTTGTTTTACAAACCCTCTTCATGGTTTATAACAGTAAGTTTTTTAAAGGACAATATGATTGTACTTCTATTGAAAATTTTATAGCATATTATAAGTTGGACCATCCAAAGCATTGGAAGGACTAAATAGTGTCTTATTTTAGAAATGAGTCTACTATGTGGTGGCAATCACTTGACAGTGAGTTTCTGAGGTTATGTAGTGCTGATGTAATAGAAGAACTACTTTTGGATGAATGGTCTCATACTAGAAAGGAGAAGACCACAAAACCTAGCAAATATTTTATTGGTACAAGAAAGAAGAAAACCAAGAAACCTAAAGGGTTATTTTCTGCTAGTATCTCCTTATTGCAGGTTCATGGACTGATTCAGAAGGAGAAGATCGTTGTGTCTATAAATCCTAGTTGCAAGCATAATTTTATCAATGTTAATTTGGCAAAAATAATGCAAGTGGAGCAAAACACATTGAAAACATACAGGTTGATAATGAGAATGTTCAAGTTTATAAAGATTTGAAGCTTTCTATGAATAAGTATGTGTTGCATTGCAACTTTTATACTTCAGATATGGATAACATGGATGTTGTTTTGGGATATCCTTGGATGGAATCTACGGGTACCATCAATATTAATATGCAGAAGAAATTCCTGAAGCTCTGGTATGAAAAGAAGAAAATTACATTGCAGGATATTTCCATTAAGACCCAAGCAGAGACCATGGAGGCAGAAACAAAAAGCTCTAATGACACTTACACATCAGATGATGAGCCTTTGATGGTCGATAACCAAACACAAACAGAAAAACAAGTAGAGTCCAAGGAGGTTCAAGTAGAAAATATTACATCAGATGAGGACTCAGTGGTTGAAGTAATATTGGAAGATAAGAAACAACAGCAGGCACCACAACATGTACCAGCTATCAATCAAGCTCCATTAGGTGGTAAATTAATGAAAGATATACTATTGGTTAAAACTTCAGCATATCACCACCCACATCACCCAGCAAGAAAACAACCAACAAGATGGCAACAAATTAGCTACAAGGACAATAGCCCCCGCATGGCATATAGAGAGGGGTGACGATCGACCTACTATACATCAACACAGAAGAGCTATGAGGATCAACTTCCATCTCAAGCAAGCGAGGCACTAGCTAGATCAAGAGTTCAACTTTCTCTTGGATGGCTAGATGCACATGCATGGTACCAGTGGACTACTGTTTTGAGTAGATCTTATTATTTGTGTTCTTCTCATGTTTCAGGGACGAAACATGTTAAGGGGGGTGGAATGTAGTATACCTAGGGGAGATAATATGGGGTACAAAGGGAGGTACCCAAGGGAATAATGTAATAATGGGATGGGCCATAGTAATAAATAAGGTGGTTAACTTGTATCATGTAAGGGACCACAAGTAGTTAGCGATAATGTAATAAGCCCATGGTATTAGATAGATGGTTTTGAGGGAACCCTGGTAATGACCCATGGTATTGTATGTATGAGGCTTATATAGAGGTTAGAGACTCCCCATTGAGAGATGTCAAGGAATATTGTATGAATAGGCATATGGCTTGTGGATAGTTCTCCTTCCTTAAGGAGTGAATGTATGGTGTTGTCCTACCCTAAGGGTTTGATATTAATAAAGAAACATTCCTATCTATTTCGATCTTGTTTCTGGGTTTATTTGCATTGTCTTATATTTTCATATCAGATCTATAACATTTTTTCCCTTTAGTTACTCTAGTTCTTTCACCTTAGTATTTTTTGGTTTAGCTGTGTCTACAAGGGAAACTTCTGAGGGTATGGATGAATTACGGGAAGAGTCAATACAAACTGCTACATTTTCCATGGATGTAGGCTCTGCTTTTTGAATTCAGGCACTCTTTCTGTGATACACTTTAGGGATCTTCAGACCAAATGAGGTAGATGGGATCCCAAGGGTTTTGTGACTAGTAGGATGTTCAACAAGAGCTTGGCCTCTTATTTTCTTCACCTTTCTAGCAGTGTGTGGTTTACCTCTTTTTCTCATAATGGGTTGAGGTTGGAAACCTCCTTAGAAAAGGAAATGATTCCATGTTCTCACTAATTTAGCTAACTGGTTTTTTTATCAACAATTTAATTAATGCCTTATCGTGTATGAAATGAAATGAAGGATTAACTCGGGCTCTGTATCTAGTAGCCATATGTCTTAAGCTCTCTAATAGGTAAAAGCATGTATTAATTCTGATATGTCTAGTTAGATGAGCTAGAAAATAAAAATGATACAAGTTCACTCTATTGTATCGACCTTCACAGGTAAAATATTGTTGACAAAGGCATAGGGGGACATACCACTGGTCTTGTAGCCACTCCTTTTGAACTCCATCCCTCCAATTCTTCCCTCTGTGTTCTTCTTTGAAGAATAAGGGAACATTGATTCCTTCCAAAATGTGACTATGAAATATATTCTCACCATCCATTAGTAAGGTCATGGCCTCAGCGATGGTGTTCTTTGTAAATTCAAATAACAGACCCCCCACCTCCACATGGTTCCCATCGAACCCTTTGGCAAAAAATTGAGCCACCAAGTCATGGTAGTCAGAAAACCGATAGAGAAATTTTCTCCAGCCTGCTTTCTAAAACAAACAGAGAATATCAGGGTAGATGTCCAGCAAATCCAACCTCTTGGGCTTGGTCCAGTCTAGCTTACCCCCTTTTCCCATTCTGGTGTATGTTATCCCCGGTATTTCATCCTGAAGCCCTACAACAAAAATATATCTAAATGGAAAGCGTGAAAAATCCTAGATTAATCACCAACTAATTTCTTATAGGATATATTAAGTTGGCTTGACATAATGGTTGAGGTAAACGTGTGAGGCGGTTTAACATATGGTCGAGTTAACATAAGGCAAGTGCAAGATCAAATCATTTCTTGGTTATGATTGCAAATACTATTCTCATCATATGAAATAATGTGTTAGATGACCCTTTATTGATTATGGAGGATGAAACATGATTTAACCTTGTACTTTACCCGTTCGAAAATAATGGAGATACATTCAAACATAATTGCTGACATTGATGTTGTCAGCAAAACCACCACTTTTTAAATTGGAAATTGGCGCTGACAATTGGTCTGTCAGCCAAAACGAAAAATGGTGCTACCCCCATTGTTAGTGATTTCTTTCTCAAGGCCATATTGGATTTCAAAAAACGCTAATAGCCCTGCTATCAGAAAATTTTCCCTGTTTATTACAATTTTAAATGTTGACACTACAACTGTCAACATTTTCTAAAAAAAATTGAAATGCGAAGTCTTTATTGTGATAACCATTCCCTTGAATTTCAGAGCAAATATCATCAAATTCTCATTCTTTCCATAACACTTTATGGTCTACCATACCGAAAAAATACCATCATATTTTTCAATTCCAAAGTACCCAAACATATTTCTAGCCCTAAGTTTTAAGTTCCAAGAAACCCCCATCTTCCTCCTCTCACTAGGTCCTCAGAAAAAAAATTCCCTCAAAACTTGCACTAGGGTGCAAATTTTGACCCCTTTCCTTCACTGGCCAGTGCAAGAAATGAAAAAACAATTATGTTGCAACTATGACGAAAGAAGAGGGTTTCCCTCAACCAAATAAAACCCTAGTCTAGAACTCCAATCCATAGAAAATGATGAGTAGGTTTATCTCACCAACCTAAAATTAGCTGACCTAAAATCCAATGGTTGGTTTTTCCTCTATGAGCTCGCTAAGATTTAGGGCTTTCTCCTCCTCTCCAAATATTTAAATAACTCAATGCAAAAATGAATTATATTTGGGGGCAAGAATCCCTTTTATAGCAAAACCCCTAATTTCTTCCTTGGCCATTATATGCAAACCATAGCTCGGTTTGACAAATTGTCTACACCATTAGAATGATCTCCCTCAGCTCTATAATGGCTCTTCCTTCATTTTGAAACTTCACCAAGAAGCCATTTTCTCCAGGAGGTCTCACTTTGCTACCTATTAAAACTTAATATATCCATAGGAGTCACTCGTACTATGGCACCACTTTGTCTTTGCACTTGTTGACTTATATGTAACGTTTCTTCATGAGTAACCACTATTTTCTCATGTTTTTATGGTCCCCTATGGGCCTTTCCCATGTGGAAACATCATTGACTCACCCTTGTTCAAGGCATCAGAGACGAGTCACCCTTATATAGACATCTTGTTCACCATCCCATTGAATCTTGTTACAACATATTATCCCTTTGTGTGTCATAGTCATCCTATGTTTCTCACATTTGGCCTCTAGCTATCCTAATCTGTCTTTGAAAAGCATCTGTATGAGTAATTGACCATCCCCTCTGGAATCGTGTTAGTAGCTTCCAGGTCAACCTTTCATATTATGCTCTAAAAAGGGAACTTATAAGTCCACCAATCCCCTTATTTCCCCATTATCATCCCTCGTGTTACTCTCTATTGGTCACATTTTTATGATCTTCGTGCCTTTGTTGAGGATGCCTCATTGCCTAAACTATGGCAGGCCCTCTTCTGATGACTTCAACACATCTATTCCAGGAGAGTGGTCTAGAGGGCAATATACCTTGCTTCCATCCTTAATCATTGTTCGATGCTTTAGATCAAGCAAAGGGAATCATGAATTCCCTTTGACTTGGTTGTTTTTCGTGTGCTTGACTCTAGCTCATTATAGCATGATTGAGAATCATACACTTGATGGTCCAATGATCTAGTAAATTGTCCCAACATTTACCAGGTATGTATGAGATTTTTCAGACCTCATGAGGGGGTGACCCTTTAGGTAGTCCACCACATGCTTGAATGTCAACAAATCATGATCTAGCCTCAGATGTAATTTTGTAGATATGATTGGCTTGGTTTCCACCAATCACAGAGCCCACAACATGCAACTCTGTTTCAAATGGTCTAATCAAATCTTCAGAGCCCTTTCCTATTCAGTAGGGCTTCTTTGGTTGTGATCCCTACCCTCCTTAAATCAGCTTGGGGGCAGTTTTCCCTATGTACTTAGTTCACCAGATTTCATTGCATCATTCCTGGCCTCTATCTTCCATGCAAATATGTATATGGGACTCATTATATAGTTGCATTACTTTATGGCGCATTGATTCCATTGAATCATGTATCATGTACTATATTTCTCAAACCCACATTGGTAAGCACACCATTATCATTTGTACTTATTTATCTCAGCGGGTATGGGTATGCCTCCCCCACCTCATTGCGATCTTTTACTCATCATAAAAGGATACTTCTATTTGACAAGTAGGTCTCCCCCCCTCCAATATCAATTCTTCTCTCTCTCTCTCTCTCTCTCTCGATATATATATATATATATATGTCCACTTTGGTGTCTCGTGAAAGTGAACCTAGAATGTATTTCAGTCATAAAATATGCTTCTAACACTCTTATGTTGGGAGACAGTCTGTTATCACCCAAAAAATTATCACCTAGCCATTTCCTACTAGGTTGATCATAATACACCACGTAGCATGATTTTTACACATTAAAACCCACTTTCACCTTGATAAATAATTTAGTGAACCATTTTCCTAAATTATTCCTCATTAAAATCCCAAAAACCCATGAGAATAATTAAATAAATCATTATTTATTATTCCATATTCATCTCCCATTTCTCTCATGAGATAATTATTAAATCATTATGTAATAATTATTTCTATTTTATTTTGACTTTATCCCCTCAAAAGTAGTTAATAAATCATTTTTATTTGGTAATTACTTTAACAATTTCTTTAATTCACTCAATAAATCATTATTTTTTTAGTTAGTTTACTAAATAAAGATATTTGATCATTTCAAATAATCATTCCCTCTCTAAAAGATAATAAAATGATCCTAATGGCTAAATCTTCATTTGGTCTAATAATTTATTATTATTAGTTTTCTAGATCTAGATCTATCTTAATATTTTATTATAAATATAGAGGTTTTCTTCTCATTCTGCACATGACCACTTCATTGTCCTCATTATCGTCCTGTGACATTTGAGCTCGCACTTTTAAGTTCAAGCCATCACCGTTTACTTTTTTCCCATTACATCCATTAAGAGACAGAGTTGAAGTTGAAGCACAAGGCAGCAAAGGACCCATCCCAGAGAGGGGATTTTATAGATCCAAGTCGACATATTATCCTCACCAAGTGTAATCTATTTTTTTTTAATGATAAAATAATTTTATTTCCATTGGGTTTACACTGTGTTATTTTATTTTGTCTACTTTTCTATTTTGCATAATTTTTCTTTGCAAGTTTTTCTAATGTGTGTTTTTCATATTCAAAGAGTGTTAGCAGCTTCTTCACTTATGTTTGTTTTTGTTAGGGTTATTTGTCACCATTAACTAAAGTGATCGTTTTTGGTACAACTTCAAAAAACATCTATACTAACATTTTTTGTAGTTCTCTACTATCTGATAAAGATTTGAAATAAAGTTGAAAAATAGTAATGTGAAGAAGTAAGTTATGACAGTTACAATAGTTATGCAAGTTTCCCTCCTAGCCATGACTATAATGCAGGTTTGTGATCCAAGTTTCTCTAAGGTTCACTGATGTGAATTAATTCCTAAAGTATGACAGTAATATAAGTTACTCCTTTTGGGTTATGAAAGTCTCTCCCTTGAGATAGAATGCAAGGTATTGTTGAGAAATGGCAACAAGAAATTCCAATTTAATTTGTCCTTGAATTAAACTGTGAATTAGATTCAAATTATATTCTCATAGAAGCTTAAAATAGTTAAATTAAGTTTATTAAACTTACTTAACTTCGGAAATTTGAGTTGGAATTCTTTTGGAAGTCATGTATATGTTCTCCCTACCTTGTAGGAGTCTAGTGTGAGTTAATTGTGAGTTGTAAAATAGAAGACTCAGTTTCATTAGTCGGTTCAATTAAATTAGTTCTCAAACAGATTGAGAGAACTAATAGTGAGTTAACAGTCAGTGGTGACACTAATGAACTCTGCCAGTTCTACTCCAGTTAATTGAATATTTACTCATCAGAAACTCATGCATGTCAATTCTGAGAAAGACACGGTTGAGAATAGAGTGTGGGGACAATGTACTATTTGTTTTAGATTTTTTTGAGTTGCACTGATAGTGCATGCATTAAGAAACTAATCCTTGAGGGATTGCACATTTTTTAGGGGCTTTATTTCCCTTTAAATACAAGCTATCCTTCATAGGAATTATACATTGGAATAGAGACTTGGAAAGCTTGTGAAGAGGCTAAGATTCGGCCTTGAGATTGCTTATGAGTTGGAGATTAAATTTTTTGAGTGCTGGGGTTGTTCTAGAGAGAACAAGCATTGTAATTTCATCTTGATTTTCTGGATTAATGCAAAATAGATAGTGGGGTTTTGAGCTGTGGCTTTCCGTGGATATTTATTGTGTTATGTAATTTTGATTCTCTTCGTCTATTGATTATTGTTAGCTCAATGTTTATGGGCTTCTGATATAAAGAGTGGAAGTAGATTCTTTTCTCTTGCTTCAGAAAATTGCATTAGCTTGTGAATCTACAGGATTTTCTACATGGTGATAAGCCCCAAAAAGGGGTAACTTTATGGGCTCATTTTTCCTATTATTCTTGATTAATCTACCATTCTTCATAGTTTTATGCATGCTTTTGAATATATTTATGTTAATTGAATGAATGAGAATAGTCACTTGACCAGAAAGTCTAATACGTGCTTATTGCAGATTTTTGAACATCTTTTGGACCAAGGTCAGGCATTTATGAGCAAGTTTGCAGTCAAACACGAAGGAACAAGGCTGAGGATTTGTAGGAGGGGTGTCTCCTGCACTAAATGACCCCTTCCTCAAGTTCTCCACCATCATCTCAGAGTTCAACATGTTAGGTTCCTATACCAATAGGTGTCATTTTTCATGATTAACATTAAAGAGCTCTAATATGTTCATACCTTTGGCTAGTTGCAAAGGTTTTCCATATTCCCAAGAAATCAAAAAAATTAAAAAATGTAAAGAGGGTATGCCTTAAAAAAGAATCAAAAGGCAAGAAAATGAAATGGTCAAGAAAATGAAAGAAATGAACCCCAAACAAAGGACCATGAAAGTGTGCAAGTCCAAAATGCCACTACTGTTCTATTTTTGCAAAAATCTGATGGTGGACAGCTTGTTCATTTATGCCACCATGGATGGATGGCCAAATAGTTTAATCTTGGCCAGTTCATGTTTGAATTTACTTGTCTTAGAGATAGAGAAATAATACCTGTCCAAACTGTTCAATCTTGGCAGGTGAATAGCTTGGTAGAGAAGCAAAGGAGCTCAACTGCTTAATCTGAGCCCTTGGAAGAAACAAGATTTGATGTAGATAGGTTTCTCATGTAAAGAAAAGAAAAGCTGAAAAAGGGTTTGCTAGTTCAAATGCACCCAAAGAGAAAAGAAGAAAAAATAGGAATAGTAGGCTGGGTAGGTAGTTTTTGTGTTGCAGAAGCATGCTTATGGTTAATTTTGTTTCTCAAAGATGTTCATCTAATTGTTATCATGAGTACCATGGCAGTTGTTTGGTTACAGATCAAGTGAGGCATGTCTAACTTCCCTTCACCCTTCTCCCAAAACCACTTACTAACCTCTCCCTAAGGATATTGAGATCTGCTCAATGCTCCTAGATCACTCCATTTCATGAAAAAGTCTGAGTAGAACTGCATTCTTACTTTAGACAAGAAGCCACATTTCTTGTGTAAAATTCTGTTTTCCCTTTAAGCCTAAGTTTCCTAAAACAATAAACTTAGCGCTTTGCACTCATTTCCACATATTAACTTTAACATTATTATCTAAATCCCACCCCATTACCTATTCCCGTATTATATATATGGTAAAAACCCCAAACGTTATTATTCCCGCCCCGACTAAATTTTAGCCATATGTCAACATTTTACAGGGGATTAAAGGTTTGTCATAGACCTTGTAATAACCCTTCGCACCCGACCATGGGATTTATTTAACCTTTGGTTAATTAAATAACCAAACCCACAAACCCGATAACCAAAGGTAATACCCCCGAAAACATTAAAAAGCTTTGATATAATTGGTGGGTCCCCTGCCCTAACCCTCCGTCCCATCCAACGAGCGCCAACCGTCCGATCGACACTCTCCCATCGGATGACCCACACTGATATCACAAGCCCCTTCGTCGCTAATGTTTATCACCCGAGGAGCCGGCGGTATTACCGCCGTACCAGGGACACGCGACACCCTCCCACTGTGCTCGCTGCCCCTCTGCCCGAAACCGCTTGAGCCCAAACGCGATGTGGGCCAAAACCACTTACCGCCCACTAACCCCCACGCTGATGTCATTGTCGTGTCACCGCCATGTCACCCCGCTATGCGACAAACCATTCCGTCATGCTGACGTCACCCAATCGAAAAGCGCCAAAAAAGCACCTTAAAGTAATTTTTTGTTAAAAGGTCCCGAAAATGTTGTTTCTAATCATTTTGTATTCATCCTTCCATGAAAACTGGTGCATGTAGACCACGTCCAAAGCAGCTGCCGAAGCTCCAGTCCGCCACCCTAACCAACAAAGTCTAGTAGTGCGCTCCACATTACATTATTCAGCCTACATTTACTCATTTTTCCTCTATATTCCAGGTATTTATCGACTTTACTAGTGACCCTATAATTCCACTTTTCAACTGAAAGTTCTTCCTATGAGAGCCAAATTCAAGAGCAAAATCGTCTGTTAGCCCATTGAAATACACCAGAACTGCCATTCTACCCGTTTTTCCCACAGAAACTTGACCTCCAGCTTAAAAACCTAGAGAATTGAACAATGGAGGCTCTGGTGACCCTTAACATTGCACCCCTCAATGCACTTCACAAAGAGTTGGAGTGGTTGCCCTTAGCTGATAGAGATTTTCAAATTCAAGACTTAATTGGTGACAAAAACCACTTTCAGGAATTTTGTGAAATTAGGAACAGTCACCGAACTCTGATCTCTATGGTATATGGGAATCAAACTGCCCATCTACTACCTCCCTTCAGTCAATGTATTCCCTGATATTATGCACCTATGTTGTGCCAATTATGAACCTACCCAGAGAGTAGTTATGACTCTCACTGGCGCTATCCTCTTTTATATAACTCCTAAGTCCATCAATGAGATGTTACACTTCAAACCCACTCAGCCTCTGCCTCCTCTTTCTATGGGATTCTTTCTTGAGCAAGGCCCTAAACTGCCCAATTCAGAGATGACCCGCATTGCTCAAACGTTTATGAAACCAGATTGCCAGCCCAAAGAGCCAGCTTCCTATGTCCATGTCTGGTTCAATGAATCTAGAAAATTCATTATTGATATGATATCCTATATCCTGGGATTTAAGACAAGTGAGTATGTTGATAAGACCACATTAGTTTTGTTGTCCATATTTACTCCACGACGGCCCACTGCTGTCAAATATGACTATGCTACATTCATTGCCAACAAGATCCATCACCAATTCTTGAGTCTAGACAAAGAAGGAGTCTTCAAGTACTCATCCTATATATATCATATGTTCTTATACTATCGAACAGATAGTTTTCAGTTTCCTATCAGAAAATTGGATTCCAAAGGAGAGAGAAGGTCTGTGATATTTTGGACCTTAGTCTTCCACCATGTTCTAACTCTCCTTACACCTACTGTGAATTCATTAACTTGTTTATACATCCGGTCTCTTCTCTACTGATGAGAACTCCTCCTCCTCGACTCTCCGGTGATATGTAGAAGATTTTACAGCTCTCCAAAAAACTACAAAATAGGTGACTGATACTTCTACCAGAATCACACCAAAATCAGAATATATGGCTGTGAGTTGTGCCCTTATAAGCTGCCCAAATATGTGCCTATAAGACTGTTTGCACTGGAGTAATGAGATTGTTTGTACTGGAGTATTTCGGGAAAATTATCAATGCAGATCTAACTCACTTTCATAGTGCAAATAAAAAGGCCCAGCTAAGAACAAAAAACCAGTTAGGCCCCTTTATCATTAACAAGAAGGAAGCCTAGGCAGATGCTGATAAGATATTGGGGGAAGAACTTAAATTGAAAAAAGGTTTCTGGTGGGTACCTTATGACCCAAATGGCTTTATAAGTGATAGGAGTTTAAAATACAGGCTATCAGCCTATAAACATTCTAGGCTCCCTAAAATAGAGAAATTTGCCAATCAAGATGAGTGGATAGAAGGTACATTGATATAACAACTAACTCAACAACAAGTGATGGAACAAGCTATGAAAAATCTTGAAAAGACTCTTGACCTGGACTCTTTTGGACAAGTATTTTTCAAGCTGCCTCAACAAACAGGAGTGGGCACATCCGCTGCTGGAACTTCTCAGCAGCCTACACAAGAAAGCACTACACCAGCTACAGGGACATCAAAGGGCAAAGAAGTGCTGGATACAGAGCAGCACATAATGATAGATCAGCCAACAACATCAAAGGAATAGGACCAAGGGAAAATTCCCCATGCCCAGACCAAAGCACCAGAGATACCGGCTTTACATATTCCTCTAAATGAGGAAAAGAGCAAGAAAAGAGACAGAGAAGAAGGCACGCCTATGAGTGGACTAGCAAAGCAGCTAGGGGAAAAAAGGAAAAGACTTAATCCTCTATCTGAAGAGGAAACCATTGAAGAAACAATAGAAAGTCTAGGAGGTGAGAGGGAAACTAGCCCACAAACATCCCTGGTGATAGAAACATCCACCAGCTCTCGCAGGCAAGACATAGAAAGGCAGCATAGTGTGGAAGTTTCATCCACTAGGATGCAAAGCAAGCAAGGTTCTGATATCAAAAGAACATTCACGGATATAAAAGCCCAGAATGACCCACTGAGGCTACAACTTTATAATCAATTTCTCAAGATGACCCCCACCAATCAGCAAAGGTTACTATATGCATATGATATTAAAGAAGGTAAAATGATCTTGAGCCACAACCATAATTAGCAGCTGACTATATTAGAACAAATTTGGACGTCCTTGCCAAAGACATTCATCCTATGGACCAGATAGAGTTGCACAAGCAAACTGGAGAGATGGTCTTCTCCACATTGGCAGATAAGGCAATGTTGGCTCACAAATTGCAGAACTCATTGAACAACACCTCTGCTCAACTAGATTTGGAGAAGGCATCTTCTCTAGCCAAGGACAACAAGATAAAGTCCTTGGAAGATATTATCATTGAGCTGGGACATGATCCTGTTAACACCCAGGTTGTTCTCTTTGACTCCTAAGAGAATACGGCCGGGGTAACCACTAACCAGTCTTTGGGCTGCAGCTTCTAGCCCAGCTGCAGTCAGAGAGGGCTCTCTCTATCAGGTTTGTCACTGCTTTCAGTGGGATTTTTAGGCTAGTTGTGAGATGATTTTTTGGTTGTTTTGTGTGTTTGGTTGGGAGGATGCTTATGATTTCCTTTAGAGTATATCAGCAGGGAGGATTTAATCCATTGGGCAATGGGGTCTAAGACTGTTTTCTCTTGAAATCTTGGTTTAGGTGAGGAGGAAAAAGTACAGGGCCTGTGTGCATTTCATGAAACAAACTGTGAATATTAAAATGAGGTGAATACAACTAGAAATGAGCAGTTAAGATTTCATTACTTGAGCTGTATTTTTGTGAAAGATGCTTGTTACCTAAGAGCAATCACTTGAATTCTTAAACAACAAAACACAGTGATAGTATGGTTTTAAAGGTAGCATTTAAGAATTACGCTTTAAACACCTTAACAGAAAGAAAACATATGAGACAGTTCAGATTGAGCTCAGGGTAGTGATTAACTAAATCCTGAGGCTATCCTTTTTCCGTACTATCTAGAGTTTTAAACATACAGGAAACATGAGAAACATATGGAATAACAGGAAACTTATGTGAAATAAGGAGCCATAAGAAAACTTATTGAGCCATGTAATGATCAAGAATCCTGCACTTTTGATCCACATCCATCAAGAGACCAAGAGACAACACATTATTGAAGAAATCCCATTGCCTTTGTATTAAATTGTCTGCAAAGTTATACAATAACAGAGTTCACAGAGAATTTCTCAGAAGAAGTTCTTACATCCGGAGTCCAACCCCTCCTAATCAAAATGAGGGGAAATATATAGAAGTTTGTTTACAAAATATCTCAGATATGAGTCATCTGAGCGGAAAAATATCTCTTACATTGGGACAGAGAAAGTAGATGAGAAGTTATTACAATCTTTAGTGAGCTATAAAAGCTATTAACTGCTGTCAGAGAAATTTTGACATCTGGAGCTTTATGGAGTTGGTCGAAGTAGGCTGAATGCTTTGAATTAACTGCTGAGTGGCCTATTGTGCGGCTGTATGTCCTTTTGGTGAGCTGTCATGGTCCTTCTGCTGAATTTTGTCTTTAAGTGCCTTGAATGCTTGCTTTATCCTCATGCTGTCCTGTATTTTCCATCCTTCTCAAACATTTCATTTAGTGTTGATCCTTCCATTTTTCATTTAGTCTTGATCCTTCCATTTTTCATTTAGTCTTGATCCTTCCGTATGAACTATACAAACCATGAATTCCATTACGGGAACAAGCCTTTGTCTGCATGCTGAATTTCACAGAAGTGTCTTTGAGCAGAGTCATCTTGAGGGATGAGGAAAATATCCATCTTCATTTCCCTGTTGTCTTTAACAACTGATTTCTGATCTAAGTCACCTGAGCCCTTACTTATATTATCTGCTTTAAAAGTATGTGGCCTTATGACTGCTTTTGACTTGGCCTCTTGGTAACCGAATGACTGAAGCTAACGTGGCAGAATTCTGAGCATGGATTTCCACCAATCTTCCTTGGGCATCTGATGTCTTCTGATTTTGATGAGAGTCTCATCAGCCTCTGTATACTTGAAGAAATTGGGAGGAGTTTCAAAGAGGTGATTGACCTCATTTTCAATGAAGAATAGGCCTCCCAATTTATTATACAAATCTTGCCCTGAAGGAGGCCCTTTCTGTTCAGATGAACTGCCAGATGCAGTGATCTGATTCTCCATGTATGTCTCCATTCTGTTGACAAACTGATCAAGGGAAACCAGTTTTCCTTGACTGCTCAACAGACTGGGCAGGCCTCTTGCTTGCAGCTCTACCAGTTTGGCCCTGAACTCCTCCACATCCTTTGTGATATCAAAGCATTTTCTCTCCACTGCCTGTACATAGCCTCTGAGTGTGAGTACCTTTTTGGCATGGAGGACTGCTTCTGTCCTATTCGGAATACCCATGGCAGCCAACTCCTCCTCCTCATGTCGGTTTAGGTAATCAACTATTCTATTGGCCTGATCTGGCCTGTCACCTAACACAGCTTTAGCCCTATCAATGTCCACCCTAGCTTGCCTTAGGAGTTCCATCTTCTGATGGATGGTCTTTATGGACTTCCATTGCTGGGTGATAGACTTGCTTATTTTGGCCCATATAATTCTCTTTATTTCGGCCAGGGCTGCTTCTAGGTTCAATTCCTTCTCCAAAGCCTTTATCCTGGCTGTCAAGGTTTTCATCTCTCTACCTTGCTCGGCCACTGTCTGCTTGGATTTGTCATATTTTGCCTCCAGCTCTGCCAATTTTTCCTTGGCTTTCTTGATCTCATCTGCCTGGAGCTCCATTTGTTTGACAGCCTTGGTTATGTCTTCTATGGAGGGGCTGTCTTGTTGATCTGTTGTTGTTGCTGCTGTTGTTGTTGGTGCTGTAGTTGTTGGAGCTGTAGTTGTTGGTGCTGTAGTTGTTGGAGCTGTAGTTGTTGGAGCTGTTGGAGGAGCTGTTTGGGACGTAGATTCTCCCTGTTTTTCTTGTAGTGCTCCCTCCAGTTGCTTTTCCAACTCCCTGATCCTATGATCCTGTTGTAACAGGAGGTCTAGCTGATCCTCCATCTTTTTCTGCTCCAGAAGCTCTGCCGTTTGAGGATGTTTAGTTGGTGGCAGCTTTAACCTCTTCTTCAGTGCCTTGAGGTCATCATCCTTTTTCTTCATAAGTGCTTTGACCCCTGTTGGGTCATTAGGATCGTACCCTGTATCAACAATGATGTCCTCAAGGGTTTTTATTCTGGTGTCTTTGGCCTTGGAGGACAGTCTTTCCACATCTAGCTGAGTATTAGTGTTCTTTAGTGCTTCCTTCAGCTCATAGGCCAATGTGGCCTTC
>APFE031585554.1:200961-260374 GCA_000404065.3 Pinus taeda | reverse complement strand
TATGTCTAAAAATAGACATAGTCTAAAAATAGACTTGCGCCAAAAATAGCCTGCGGGCCCACTTAGTGAAGGCGACTCTTTTCACTAAGCTCCATCATCTTGTTGCAATCTCAATAAAAATTTTGCCTTGGTGATGCAGAAATAATTCGAAATGTCTTTGATTGGAGAGCTGACATATTTTCTTGGTTTACAAATCCAACAAAATGAAGGTGGTATCTTTTTATCTCAAACCAAGTACCTCAAGCAGATCTTGAAGAAATATGGGATAGAGGATTCGAAACCTGTATGTACCCCGATGGTGACAGGATGTAGCCTCAGCGCAAATGATGACTCGGCAGCAGTGCATCAACCAACCTATAGATCTATGATTGGTAGTCTTCTCTATCTAACAGGGACCCGACCAGACATCATGCATGCAATGGGAATAGTTGGAAGATTTCAAGCAAATCCAAAGGAAACTCATCTTCAGGCAGTAAAGAGAATTTTCAAGTATCTTCAAGGAACTCAAAACTATGGTCTATGGTATCCTAGAGATACAAATCTCACTCTTCATGCTTATACAGATGTAGATTGGGCTGGAAGCGTGGATGACAGAAAAAGCACCAGTGGTGGTGCATTCTTTATGGGTTCCAGATTAGTATCTTGGTTTAGCAAGAAATAGAGTTCGATTGCTTTATCTACAGCTCAAGCAGAATATGTGGTTGTTGCATCTTGTTGCACACAACTCCTTTGGATGATGAAAACTTTGCAGGATTTTCAAATCACTTGTACTCCACCTATCTCCATCTTATTTGATAATGCAAGTGAAATCAACATTTCAAAGAACCCAGCCATGCATTCAAAGACCAAGCACATACCAATCAAGTATTATTTTCTCTGGGAACAAGTGTTGGAACAAAAGGTCAAATTGGAGTATGTTCGCTCCAAGGAACAAGTTGCTGATATACTCACCAAACCATTGCCCAAGGAGACATTTGAATACCTCTGACAGAAGTTGGGGGTTGTTGATGCATCATCCTGCTATTGAATCTTGTTTGTTGTACGCAGGTGGATACACGTACAATTGTCGGTCTATGTGGGTCGAATGGGTCTATCAGAGATCATCTGGCACAGGTTCAGGGGGAGCATATATTCTTCTAATGATGCATTGTTGGCATTATCTTAGAAGTCCTTGGCTTGATTTCTCAAGAGTTTTCTGGTGGAGTAGATCAATGTGTGTGGGTCTGAAGGTTGATTCAGCTGATAGTTGTTCTTGTCTCTATGTCGTGTACTTATTTTCATATCAAGGTCATGTAATGGCCTATTTTGGTTTCCCCACTATGCCTGGGATGAATGATTTTTGTCTATCTTGTTTATTCCCACTTGGATGGGAGATGGATGTATGTATGAGTCTTGATGATAGGAAGGTTACTTATAATGTATGGAGTCATGTTCTTTCTTGTTAGAACATCTTTTGCAGACAGCATTTCAGCACAGAGCATATACAAAGGGGGAGCTCATTCAAAGTTTTCAGCAGAGTACTCAGGGGGAGTATGGTAGTGCCCACTCCTTTGCCCTTGATGTCAAAGGGGGAGAGTGATTGGTTGTTGTTGCCATCAAGTCCAAAGGGGTAGATTGTTGGCATTATGATACATATGTTGTACTTGATGGCAACCCACTCATCTCAGATGATAAATTATAGTGCAGCAAAGTTATTTTCTGGTTCCACAGGTGCACAGATCAAAAGATGCGGTCATCGGCAGGTTGCAGAGGAGAACTATTGAAAAGGTGCGGATATGTTCGCAGGTATCCCACACAAAAAGTTCGAACCTAAAATTCACGAACTTTCATGCAGAGAAAAGTTCACACACTTTCATGCAAAGAAAATTTCACACACTTTCTTGCAGAGAAAAGTGCACGCACATGGGAATTCTTATGGTTGGTTCATGGTATTAATCCGACAGTTTTTGATCCTATGGTTTTGGTCCATGGTTTTGAGTAAGGCCTAGCCTATAAAAAGGAAAGGAGACCATTTGGCTAAACACAATTGTGTTGAAAATCTTAAGAAGAGCAAGATCTGAATTTCTGATAATCGGTTGGTGAGACATAGTTGAATATGAATCGAGGAGAAACTTGAGCATTATAAGTCAGATCTACTGAAGAGTTGGGATCCCTTTGACACATGAACGGATCTGTGATTTTGACAGTCTGGGGTATGGTTGAGAACTGATAAACTGTCTAAATCTGGAGGTGCGTAGGAGCAGCAACAGTGTAGTGCGGAGGTGCGTAGCACCAGAGAAGAAGCAGGTGCAGAGGTGTGAAACACCAGAGAAGAAGCAAGTGCGAAGGTGTGCAGAACCAGAGAAGAAGCAAGTGCAAAGGTGCATAGTTGAATCGGCAGAGCAGGTGCAGAGGTGCGCTGAACAGTAGATAGTGCAGGTGCGGAGTTGCGCAGACTTGTCACGACAGAAGTGTGGATATCCGCAGGTTTCCTTCAGTGAAGTTGCGGACCTTTCCTAAAATTAATTTTAGCTATATTTTATCTGTTTCTACAGAGATCTGGGTTTAAATTGGTGTCTGATTACTGGTGTTATTTTCTGGTTACTGCATTTTGAGAAGTTATTTGTTTAAAGGAGATTGGGTGATACACATGTACTTGATGTTTTGGATCCAGTTTGAAAATTTATGAAACGCTGTCCCTGGAAGAAAAAGAAGGTAGTAGCCTTCTGTAGGTCAGCACCTATGTACTAGTATCTTAGCTAGTACACAAGCTAAGGGAGTTGTAGCTCCCTTCCAAGAGAAGCTGGAAAACAAGAGAGGGTTGAAGCTCTTTGCAGGTTGTAGCCTGCGTACTGGAAAAGGACTGCACCAGTAAAAAATCATTGTAAAAATAAGTTTCTAATTGAAAGGAGATAGAGACATATTGCAGCAGGTGGTTTTCACCCACATTGGGTTTCCACCTTATATCTGGTGTTCTTTGGGGTGACTGTCTATGTTTCTTGTTCCTTTTTATTATTATATGGTTCTGACATACAGATTAATGGTTAACATCTAAAGAATAAATTACATTAAAATCTGGAAGGTACATACTAGTTTCATTAGTCATATCTGCAAGTGTTTATTGAAAAGATTTGATAATACTGATTCAACCCCCCCCTCTCAGTATTATTTCCAACAAGCTGGCCTCTTAACATTCTCAACATCAACTCATTCATTTACATGTAGTTGAGTCGTATCATCAGGGCCATTTGAAGACCTTGGGGCATGAAGTTGCCTCACTCAAGCACATTAACTCCCCTAAGCTCTATTAGATAATGTATTATGTACTTTTAGGGCCATCATTTGGGAGTTGTTCATAGTGTCTGCATCCCTATTGATATATGTTGTGATAGATATCTACATTCTATCATGATTGTTCTTGATGACATGAGTTTGTAGTATGTGGTGTTGGTGTCCATGCTTTATTATTTTAGTAGTGAGTAAGGGTATGCCTACCTCGGGGATGTATTTTCTATGTAATTATTATGACTTTTTTTTCCCTGTACAGGTTTTGCATCCTTGGTCCCCTCCCTCTACCTAGCTCACTAATACTATTGAAAGTTATTTTGACAATCAACTTCTCTTACAACATCATACATTTATAGGCATTATTATAGCTCAAAATTTCACCATCTGAGTCCTTCATATCTCAAATTGACACCCCCTTGGATCCACTAAGTAAGGACATCAACATGAAGGCCAGAATGCATAAACTGGTCCATGAAAACTCTAAAGATTTTAAGGTTTTAGCCCTTAAATGCACCTAGAACACTAGCAGAGAGGATTGTTAGGCCTAACAATGCTCCTGGTAACTTGAAAAAGAGAGTTTAGGGGCTCAACAACTCTCCAGTTACTCAACAAAAGAGAATTGAAGCAGTAATATGAATGGATAAGAGTAGAAAAGGTCAAGGTTGATCACTTATAGAAAATAATGATGAAAGTAGCACATCAAACATGGTCAACAAAGTTTCTAGATACATTATGATCACTCCTCCAAGCCATCTATAAAATAAATGTCCTCCATGGAACAAAGGAGAAAACAGATTGAGGTCTTGTGTACCTCCTTGCTAAACGATGTAGATGATATGTTCCTTGGCTGCGATTTATGGTGATACAAGGGACATGGAAAAAGGATTGTGAAGGAGATAATTTTTTACTTGATTGAGGTATAATAAAAACATCTACTCCCCCCAACAATATAGTTCACTTTAATGTTTAATGTGTTTGTGCTTTGGTTTGTTGCACTAATGCTAATGGGCATTGCAGGAGGATATATTTTGTGGGTTTTTTTTTTGTGTATAGATAACATGTGGAAGGTGCTTAGGAGCGGAGATATATAGAGTAACTCTTTATAGCTTCACCAAATATCCACCTTTTGGAACATGGTGCACAATTTAATATTCTACTCTTTTTTATTTCCCGCAATGCATATGTGTGGTATATGGTTAAGTAGGTTGGGGATTTGTTGTCCGTTACAAGCTCTGACCAAACTTGTGGGATTAAATTACCTTGTCACTGCAAGGGAAATTTCATAAAACACTTAGTCATGATACGATTAATAGATGAGGAAATCCAATAAAATGGCAAAGAGAGCTTTTATTGCTTGAAGATATAAAGGGCCACGACCCTAGCTTGGAGCATGGTGTTACTTATTACGATGTATAAGTGTGATTTTACATATTATATCGCATGTGAAAGATACTTATAGTTGATAGAGGGGGGATTTTATGGATGCACACACTTTCCTTGAAATTACCCTTGTGTTTCTATTGACCAACTACTCATGATTAGGTGTGTCATATCTAGAAGAAATTAGATAGTGCAATGTTATTGTTTATGTCCCTGGAGCTTGGAAAAAAATTTGTTTGTTATGTAATCAACCTCATGATGATGTTTTGAGATTGTATTTTTCTCACTAGGTTAGACATCATTGGTTATGGATGATGTCTAACAGGAGCACTTTGACTCTTCATTTAAATATTTTATCTATGTTTCCACATTGGTATTATGGATTTTTCCTTATCATGGATCAGTTGGCATATGTGCCTCTTTTCACATTATTATTTTCATCATTGTTTTCATTTTGGTATATTGTGGCCCATATTGGAGTGACCTAGACATTTTATGGTTTATTGAGGGCTAATACACTTTATTATGATGATGAACTACCACTCACCAAATATATAGAGTGTTACCCTTGTGCACACATGGTCATGCTAATTTAACATTTCCAGTGGTGTGTATACCTTATTTTGACCTCTTAGAACCTTGTGCATGAGCACCTTAGCTCAGTAAAAATGTTTGCACACTTTGGTGGGGTTATTTGATGGTAGATTAGGTTTTACATGAAACACTCACCTTGTTGGAAAACATGCAGAAGCATCATCATAATTTTAACATAATTTTATTGCTAGGTGACAAGGTTACCTCCTCTTCTAGGAGTTGTTGAGCATTGATTGACTTGACATTGTGTATGATGGCATCATTATATTGATTGTTGACTTTTCATCAAATTGAAAACCACATAATTTAGAAGGGGTTTATTATTTTCACTTGCTTTGAGGAACACACTCTTTATTCTATTTATCTCTCACATGTTTGGACCCTTTTTCTTGTGGAGTGCACCTCTCTTGGAAATTTTATTGGATATTTGGAGATGCTTTAGAGGACGCAATTTATGGAGGATTATTTTATCATTCCCTTGACATATTAACATGGAAAAACTCTACCCCGGATGCGGGTGTTAGCGTTGAGAGTTAACATGATAGGACAGTGGATGGGTGGGGTGGAACGCCACTTTCCCGACCTGCACAGGATACGTGGAAGGGAAATAATACAAGGCGCGTGGCTCATCTGCAGGATCGTAACTCATGGTACGTTATATCACCGGTTCGGCTGGAACGCCAGGCTCACAGTGAGGGAATTAAGTTTCACACGCATCAGCGTGCAGTGGGAGGCTCAAGCCCTCAAGGGAGTAGTAATGGGAGGCGACTCCCAAGACATGGCCTGTAACCTTAAAACCGGAGAAGGGTCGAGGGAGATGGTAAATTCGTTGGCTCTGCCGCTCTGTCGGCACTCCTCTATGCATGATAAGAAACTCAGATAGAAGGCAAGGAATTGGACCCCGGTGCTGATTATATTGGTCCTCTCTGTGAGGCTAGTCACTCCCCTCCCCGAGTATTGCTCAGGTATCACAAGTTGGCCTCCCGTTCTTTTCTCTTGGCAACTGATATATGTGTTTATTTTTGGTTAATGCACAAGCGCAGGGATTCGGCAAACACAAAGAACACGCTCAATCTAGGAAGAGGAGGCTCAATTGGGAGGCATCGCCGCATCTAGGCTATCGCCCCACAGTAAAATCTCTGGATTTGGGCCACTATCATCTGCAGGATGCCTCGAGTGAGACCCAGAGTAGGCAGTTGCAGAGGGCAGCAGAGCAGAGCCCCATCGGCTTCATCCTCCAGCGACCTAAATCATCCTCCAAGGAGAGGGATTTCTTCTTGCAATAGAAGAGGAAGGTCTCGAGCCTCTGACTCTCAACCCAGTCCGATTCCTACCACAGGCTCCGCCATTTTCACCTTTGACAGTGCTCTCAACAGGCCCAGGATCACAGCCTATTTTACAGTGGTGTTTCAGGAGGAAAGTTTAGCTATTTATTTAAGGACACAAGCAGAAAATTCGAGGGCTATCCAGGACCCCTCTTCATCTTTGCAGCTGGCTATGGAGAACATGCCTCAGCGGGAAACAAATGAGAAAAGAAGCAGCGTGCGGGAGCCAATGATGGTATATCTAGGCACTGATGCTCAGAATGTAACTCAGTTAGAGGAACCACCTGATAGGGGCTGGTGTCAAATTACTGAAGAACCCATTGATGAATAAGAAGGCCATCCACACCTCTCTTTTTGTAGAATGCCCCTTTCCACAGAGCAAGGTTGTAAGGTGACTCGGTCATGGGTTTCTGGTATTGTCTCGTGTTTTAGTGATCATTCTCCTCTGGTCTTTTTTTGAGTTTTTGATTTGTCTCATGTTTCAGAGATTATTCCCCTACGTGGGAAACAAAAATAGACATTTTTCATGCATGCATGTTTTGGACAGAACTACCTCCCACAGGAGCAGTGTGCTTGACTATGGTCATGATGTAAATTTACTACTTCCCTGTTAATATAATAGATTTAGCTTTACGTAGAAAAAAAAACATGGAAAAACTCTAAATGTTTTGTCTATATTGGGATAGGATGGTCATCTTTCTAGGAGGGTGCATCATCCTTGGAGCATTTTATTGTTATTTTGGAGCTTGTTGACTTGTCAAATCACTTTATTTTAGGAGGATATTGGACACTTAACTCGCTATTTGTTCATTTAGAGGAGGAAACACCATATTTTGGAGCTCAAATGCTTTGATATTTGTACATGTAGTTGGACCACGCATACTTTATTATATGTTACTCTCGTCTCTCCTTGTTAATTGAGAGATATAGTCGTTTATGCATTCCTAGGTTATAAACTATGTTAGATATAGGATTTGGATTGAGATATCATTACTTATCGAGAAGTTGGTTGAGTCAACATTCTATATAAACAATTCTCCTCCTCTTGTAGAAATTCTTGAAATTTTATGGACACATCCTAGACTATGGCATCAGGTGGATGATATTGGTTGAAAAGAAATGTTGGAATTTTGATCTCTTCAACAGTTTTTTTTTCTATTTGGTTCACATTCCTTGGAGATTGGTGACCGCTACATACACAAAACACTTGTAACATGCAGATATACCCAAAAGAATCAGTTCTTAGCAGATCAACCATAGATCCTAACCCCGAGAGTGTCGAGATAATTGAACCGATGAACTCTCAATAAAAGAGGTAAACTTGTTCCTATTCTAAGAGAATATACTTGTGGTTATTTTTCCACTCTTAAATTTTGTTGTTCATGGATGCAAATTGTCAAATGAAAGTAATGTGACCTAATTAAAACATGTTGGAATTTCTTTGTATTAATTTTTCTCTCATATATTCTTGCTAATTTTAATTCATTAGGATCGTGAAATCAAAACTTTGTATTTGTAGACAACACATGATTGATGTATGTAGCTAGATAATTCTAACATTAATTTTCAATATATTCACTTGAGAAAAAAGTCATTAGATCATTGTGTCTTGGACCTTATATGCCCACAATAATTTTAGGCATTAAACTTTATTTCCAACCACTAAAAGAGTAATAAAATACACCTCTTTGTTTCTATTTTACAAATTTGGAAATTATAGGTAAAATACCATATTCCAAGTTTGATATAAGTCCAAGAAAATCACTCAAATGCCTAACTTTTTACTAGACTTATTTATAATTCTTATATATGGAATTTAGCATAACATTTTCTTATATTAAAACTAAATCCATTCAACGTCAATGTAACCATTCCATTTCTAAATTTTTTCTAAACTTATATTTTCTTAGGGATTTCCCCCTTGACTTGGAGAACAACCAAGTTAAAGAGTGGAAGAGGGTCATTGAAGTGACATTGGATAACCCCTGCAAGTTTACCTTAGATGTTCATCTTGTGAATTAGGTCTTTAAACACCTTGCGTGCGGGTTTAAACAGTGACCCATAACAAAAACAAAGGGTCATTCAACATGATAATACACTTTTTGAAAGTCAATTTTGTATTATGTTAGCAAAATTGGTTTGTCTAGATTGGAACTAATTAGTCTAGACCATTCTACCCTAAAACCTTTTGTTGAATAAAAAAAGTTAATTCATAATTATTCTTGTTGTCAACCATTATTTGAGACTAGCTATAGTTCTAGGGAGGAGGGTGGTGGAGGAAAAAAATAAAGAAAAATTCTAAACTAGATCAGTTCACAAACCTTGTTTATTAGTTGATTATGTTTCAATTACAATTTGATTTTGATTTGACACTTGAATAATTCCAATTTTGATTCTAGTTATGATAACTTTGACCTTGAGAACCCAATTGTTTGGGCCTACAACTCTATCTTTTGTCCCATTCCATCCCTTCTTGGGCAACAATTATGTTGTTTACGATATATCTCCCTTTGATCAAACCAATATATTCAAGGCAAGCAATTTTTGAAAGAATGTATTTTACCACAACATAACGACCTTAAACATAATATTATAAGAAACAGTAGGTAAGTTGATTGGAAATTAGAAATAAACTTCTAATTTTGTACCTTGGGATAAATTTATAATTGTAATTTCTAATCAAGATGAGTTTTCAGGAATGAATTTTCTATAAAATTATAAATGTTTGTGTCCACTAAGTCTCGACTTGTAAATTCCTTATTGGGCATGTTACACAAAACCACATGTAGCTTATCTAATATCAAAGGCTAATATGATATAAAAGCTTTTGATTTGGATAATTTCAAGTTGCAACAAATGCTATTGTGAAATCTTCACATCGCCACTTTTCTTTCTCCCATCATTTCTTGATATTGAAAAGAAATATTGTAATGATTAATGAGCTCTCTTTTAATGTCAGCTTGTTGACAAATAAGATTTTCTACTCCCTTTGACCTTTAACTGGGAATTTACTTAGAATTCTTCTTGGAAGCCATTATGAAAAACAATAACCTTTACTATCTCATTTCTTGTTTGAATATAGTGTAGGGGGAGTACTAATTTTAGCTCCCTTGATTCTCCTAGAATCTTCATTTTGAATGATATCATGGAGCTTCACTATTTTATTTTTCATCTCTTCATCATAAGAGTTAAACTTGATAACTTTAATAATGTTTTCAAATTACCTCATCCTAATAATCCGGATTGGATCATTATATTTTTTTCATCCATCTCAATGCATTTGGAGTGGAAAAAGTGGAGGAATCAACTCACGAGACCATTTTTACCGACAAGAGCAAAACAAGGTATGAAACCTTCTCGAAGCATTTTGAGGCATCAAACAATGTTTTTGGGGGGTAAAACTTTGTTGATTTAGTGTGCACCATTTCATGTTGTTCTACACACAGATATATTTCCAACGGTGCAAGAAGAGCATCAATTAGAGTCCGTATACAAAAGTTATGCCACTCAGAAGTTGACCTTCTTGTTTTCACACCTACAGTTTGGGAGAATGTCGTGTCAACCCCCACGTGATTATGATGTAAAATACTCTAGAATATTCTATGTTGTAACTCTTTTCAAGAGTTGATGGAGTCAAAGTTAGCCACTAGTAAGATATTGGGTTGTGTTATAACCGGGTCACTAGGAGGAAGAGAGATTCCATTCTTTCGAGGGGATTTTGTTCCATAACTAAGCAAAGAGAGCTAGGAGAGATAGGAGGTAGAGATCATAGATATGATCATTTCACTGTAGCAGCCCACAGACCATAGGCATTACTTCTTTGTACTTGTAGCCATATTTCTAGACAAAGAAAGAGAGCAAAGCAGCCTCACCTTCTAGTTGGGTTTTCTCCCGAAAGGATTTCCCAGAGAGCATATCTTGTGTCTTATGTGTGTGTGAGAGAGAGTTTATTTTGTCATTCTCCACTTTTCTTCATAATTTCCATTTGCATGCATGCACTAATTACAATTAAATCTACATATCTTAAAGTTTAATAAAATTGTAATAGTGTAGAATCTCATATTTCTAATATAATATTATCAGATCTATTGTGACAAAATGTTCAGTGGAATATCCACGGAAATTTATGGATCACCTGACCTTTTATTATTGTACCCAAACATATTATCTATTTAAGCCACCCAAAATGTAGGTCATACAAGTGATAGCATCATTCCACCATTCAATGGAACATAATTTTCCCCTTGGCCAAGGTATCAAGTTTTGACTCAAATAATGTTGTAACAAAAACTATTGATTTGAAAGTGCAACACATTGAATGGGACCTATACATGTGTCCTTCTTATTCTCCCCAAATAACATGGAATTTTTTTGGTTAGTGGTTAGAGAAGGTTCCCATTACCTAGACCAACTATGAGCTTGACAACTGAAAGCAAAAATTTTATTGTTGGAAAACATGGCCTTGTCATTCTACACTTCAAGAATTGTTCAAATCATTTTCTAAAGTTAGATGAAGCAAACCACAAGTTCAAGGGTTCATCCTTCCTATTGAAATTTCAATCATATATCCCTCAGCTTGAATTCATGCTATACCAAAAATCCATTTTCCTTTTGCATCATTATTAAAGGAAACTTATCCTCTAATGATTATACCATGTTAAAATCCCACAAACAAGCTATTTAGCCTCTAGAAGCTCATTGACCATCCAATGCCAAAATGAACATGCTTTGGTGCATCATTCAAGGTGTATATATTGGTCTTACAAAAGTATAACCAGCTATAATTATTAATATTCGTAGAAGCCTCTACAAAGAGTTTGATCCCTACTTAGAAAAATTCCAACAATATTGGATCAAAGAAGAATAGAATCATCACCCTTCCCTACTTAAGTCAATGTGTAAAAGGTTTTGGCTCTTGGCCATATGAAGTTAAGATTATTTTGTGGGGACCACTTTGGTATTTTCTTAAACTTTTGCATTGCATATGGTTTGATACTAGTTGTCTTGATGTTATTAGCCTCCTCATCAACACTTGATGCTAGAATGTTATTATTCTTATTTATTGCTTACCCTTTCTTTTGTAGCCTCCTCAAATTTAGTTATATTCTTTAAGTCGCGGTACAACAATTGGATCTCATTCTTCTTATTTATGATTCATCAAAGACAACATCCCTATTGATTATTATGTTTTTCTTTCTAAGTCCAAAAATCCATGTTTTTTGGGTTCTTTACTATACAAGGATACATTTTTCACTTCTATCTTATATCTTATGCCTTTTGTCTTGGCATAGTGTTAACATTCAATACAATCAAAGTCTTATGAAATGATTTATTGGTGTTTTTCTACTACTTCGTGCCTATTTAGGTATGATGTTTTTCATGTCATTGTTAGGGATTATATTTAGTAGGTACATTTTTTTATAGACTACCCTAGCCTAAAAGTTGTTTTGAGAGGATGTTGTTTTAAGCATGTTGTTAGCCATCTCCCTGATGATCGTATTATTTCTCTCACCAAGATCATTTTTTTGAGTATATGAGGAATCAAGCTACCTAAGAATACATTGTTTTTTATAATATTTGTAGTGATTACATTTATGTTATCCTCTATTACTTGTCTTGAAAACCTTAGTTTTATTCCAACCTTGTCACTCAAACATGGCCTCAAACTTGAATTTTTCAAGAACATCTACTTGAACTTTAGAAAGTACACACATTGTTTTCTTGAAAAATCTAAATAATGTACTTTTCACCTACCAATGATGGGGTTCTCATGGGGACCATGCACCAATGTCATTTTCACAATTGTTAATTGTATGCCTTTGCCAATTTTATCCTTGCATTGGTTTCCTACATTGTAGCCTTCACAAACACATTCTCCTCTAGAAATGGAGGTAAACCATGAATCATATTAATTTTCTTCAAATGTGTACGATGTTGGCAGCCAAACTGTCCATACCTTTTTTTTAAAGTTGAATATTGGATTTGTTCTTAGTAAATAATCTTTGTTTCCCTAATGTTATAGTAGAGGGTCTATAAATACCACCATCTTCAACACCTTCGGCAACCACTCTATAATATTTCTAATTTTCCCCTTATTCTTTTTGAGATACTTGTCTTTACCAAATTTAATGTTAAAATGCTCCATTGTAATTCGACTCAATGATAATATTTTTTTTTTTTGGGTATAATTGGTTTTTCAAAGCACATATAGACCACAAAAGAGAGACATTTACATTTTATTCCATGATTTTCCATTTACTAAGTAACCTTTATAAATGACATTTGAGTATAAGGATCATCTTCTAGTCAAACATAAACCAAGCCCAAAAGAATTCTCCTCCTCTATAATTATCATGCATTTTAAAGTTTTGAACTTAAATTTACCCTTATTTTGGAAAAATATTATACCCAAATAGAATGAGCATCATAAATTGTAATTCCCCCCCTCTTAGTGATCACTTCATTCCAATTTACACCAAGCACCCCCTAAGGTTTTTGAATTGTCTTTACTTAATATTTTTTAATATGTTTGTCAACAAATCTTTATTCCTATGGGAATATATTTTTGACATCCATTTCATGAATAGTTCACTTAAACTGAGCTAACATGGCTAACACAAAGGGTCAAGCTACCTAGAAATAGCCATTAAACTAGCAAGGACTCAAAAGCAAGCTAGAGATGCCATGAGAAGGAGAAGGATGGAAATTCCTTTCTAAGAAGGGAAAACTTGCCCCGAGTAGAATAGGATACTTAAGAGAAGGATTTGCATGGGGAGAAAAAATAGAGAAGGTAGTAAAGGAAGGGCCTCTTGCAGTGAAAAAGGTTCTAATGCAGGAAAGCTTTAAGGAGGAAACCACTAGGTGAGTGAGGAACGAAAGGAGGGAGGGGAGGCATTAAGGAAATCTTGGAAGAAAACCACTCTTCATATTTAAAATGAACTATCAAATGCTTAGTCTTTATGTTTTGAGGTGATAAAACCTCATATTTCATGAGGTTCCACATTGTGATTTTCATCACATTAATGGACATTTGATGTTGGTTCCTTGAAGCTTTTGGATCTAATTGATGTGATTAATCTTCAGAAATCCCCTTATCTTCATTTCATTGGATTAACTGATGGAGATTATCGATTGGAGGAGATTCATTTCTCCTTGGTTGGATGATTGTGCTTTCTACTTGGTGGTCTTCTCACATGTACTTTCCTTGTTGATCACTAGTTAGTTGCACCTTTTAATGGATGTGGACCATACTATTTCATTATAGTGGTTTAGTATATATGTTTATCTTGGATGTGGATGATGATTCTATGCCCCCTAAGGTGTTATATGATTATGGTTAGAAGATATATGTTTCATGATTGTTGAAGTTTCTTAGTGACTTTTGCATGATGAGGTGATATTACTTGGTATCACTAGTAGAGAGTTTTCTACATGTTCCTCATGTATTGCTTGTGCGATGGACACACTTGATGATTATATGGGGTTACCATTTATTTATTTCCCTTTCCCTTATGTTGTTTCTATGATGGGATGATTCATGTTTCCTTTGTGGGATTTTTCTAAGTAATTTAACTTTATAATGTCACATTGTCTAGACATCACCTAGGTGTGTTTCATGATGTTACTACCCTCATTATAATGTTTTTTTCCTAAGTTTGAGTTATAAATGGGGTACTACATTACGATTTGATGATTATCTAGCCTTTTCCTAAGCTTACATGGTGATTTTTGACATAATAATCTCTTGGTGGTGGTGCACCTTAGATTGGACTTTATGTTTTGTTGTTATCATAGTGGGGTTTTGTTAGGGAGAACATCATTTAATTATATAGTACAACACTTTATTAAAGTTCACTCCTCATTGACACACGTTTTCATGATGATTTAATCTATTGGCAGCTAAATGGAAGGAGGATCATGGTTATATTTGAGCATCAACTTTGTGCATATGTGTTGAGGTTGACTATTCAATGGTTAAATTAATTTAATTTATCTAAAATAAGTTTAATAGCTTGGGCACCCTACTTTAAAGATTTCTTTGTCACACTTAGAGTGGTTACTTGGACTTAGTTGAAGCATTTTAGTGGTGTGACCCCATTCTTGGGTGCATTAAGGCATGCAATTAATTTCTTTGAGATGTTGGAACACTTCCCTAGGGTGCACTCTCTTTAGTTGTTTGAACACCTGTATGACATGAAATATGGAGAAGTATTTTATTGACGAGGTCTAACTAGCTTGGCACATTATCCTAGGTAACACTTCACATGGAGAATATTTTATGATTTTTTGGGTGGTTGAGGTATTTTCATAGCATAATTTTCTAGGGTGAACCTCTCCTAGGTTGCTCACATGTTTATTGCATGGATATTTCAGCTAAATTGGCATTTTTCAACCTTGATTAGAGAGTGTCCTCACCTTTTTGACTTGGAATATATCTATATATATATATATAATTTTATTTGGTTTGGTTATTGGGGTTGTTATTGGGAGGCATGTGGCACATGGGGAGGGTCACATGTGTGGCTTATCATTTTGTACTCGATTTCCTTTCTATTTTTTGAGATTATTCTTGGAAGGAGTCTACTATTTTTGGATTTCCTTGGAGGGAACACTTGTGGAGAGATGATATACTTTCTATTTTGGGGAATTAACCACACATTATATTTTATATTTCTCCATCCACTTATAATCTTTCACATTTATCCATGGAGTGGATTTCCTTGGGATTCACACATGTGGATTGGATGTATGCATCTTGTGTACTTCTTGTAATTTTTGGAAGAGTTTGTTTTGGATAATTATCTTAGGAGGAATAATTTATATCATTTATTCTCTCATGCATCTTGGAGAGTGAACCTAGTTAGTTCTCCTATGTGGACCTTGGAGCACACCCTCCTATGTGGACAGTTATTTTATTATACCTTGCATGGATGGAGGACACTTTTCGTGTGGATACATGGGTATTGAGTTGCTTTAATTCCTACTTTTGGTGGTGCATCCCCTTCATGACCATTATTTGATGCATACTACTACTATTTTTGGATTCCTTGGAGAGGCTAATTCCCACATGTTCTAACACGGTAATTTTTGGATTGAAGAGAGGTATAGATATTTCTTATTATAAAATTTATTGACTTGTCATAGAGTTAGCTATAAAATAATAATATTTTATTTTATGAGAGATTATACTCTCTATAAACATTAGCTCTCTCATCATTGTAAATGTTGTTGGGATTTTGGGGATTAAGGAGCTCTCCCCATGGATCTCATTTGCACACCACATGCTTGGATCCCAATGGAGAATTGGAAGTATATTTTTCATTTGATGTTAGAATTTTTTTTGCACTTATATTTTATGTGTTGATTTTGTACTAGTAAACCTTTGTAGCATGTTGTCGTTGCCTTCATAATGAACTATTTTCTTTCATTTCGATAAAATAATGTGAGGGTCTACCCCTCTTATTTATATTGTTCTTATGTTAACATTTCATATAATAAACTAATTTTTTTGATAAATTAACATAAGCTCACATTCATAAAAAATGCTCAAGTATAGCACCTACATCCTTCCAAGGTAATTTTCTACTATAAAAATGAACAAGTTAAGGTTGATTTATAGCATGTGTAGTAGCCTATAGTGTATCACATTTTCATGAAATTTCCCTCTTTTGATTTATGCTCCCATGATTTCATTTTCCAAATGTGTGATTAGGAACATGCTCATGGATTTTCTTCCTTCATATTTGTTTCCCACACCATCCATTTATTCCACCTTATTCATTGTTATTGTAAAATATAGAAAACCCAGTGCAAAGCCTCATTAGGAAAATATAGACCTCATGGAAATAGGATATCAACCACCATTGTCACCTCAATGGCCTTTATCCACTTTTTCAGTGGAAAATTAAACCAAAAGGGAGGTTTCTTTATACATATCACCTAAAGGATATTCAATAAGGGGGCTTAATGTGATGGAAAGGTTTAATGATTGGAATAAGGTATTGGAAAATCTAAGAAGGATAATCTACTCTTTGCCAAAGTTGAATTACTTTGGTCAAATGTACACACCATAGCTTTTCCCCAGAAATATGCACTGTCAATTGACCTAGCTAAATGTGTTTCCCAGACGATAACTACTCATAACTCCACCCCACCCCCCCCCCCCCCCCACACAACACCCGCCCCCTTTTGCAAGAGATCCCTATAGCTTAGGCAAGTGTTGAGATATAGGTGGAGGCACTTGCATTGATAGATGTCGAGTCCAAGTAGATATGAAAAAGATAAACAACCTTAACTTTATGAACATATTATAGGTTCTAGCACCTATAGGAACTAGAGTGGAGTATTCTTATACCACTAGAATGGATTATTGAGCTATTATAATTTAGGATTTGATCGATTTTCAATGATATGGCATGCAATGTCATATAATAACTAGAGGAAATAGCCTTACAATGATTAATAAACAAAGTAACAAGGCTATCTATTAAGCATGAAAGGCTATCAACCTATGGTGTTTTCTTGCATGTTAGAGTATAATCTCTTGTAATGCACAAGAGGATACATTCCTATATGTCTAGGAAATATCACTACCTCAATGATATTAAGAAAATATTCACATATGCATCACAAGGTGATCATCTTGGAGAATATGTAATGGTATTATAGATGTGAGAGGGTGAATAAGTGAAATTTAAACATCTCACTATTGATATATTTACTAATCCAAATCCCTTTTCCAATTTTCAATAAGGCATGGCCTTTTTTTAATTAATTTTTCACATAAGATTCCTTCATTGGAAAGTGTTTAGATGGAAGTAATGATAAATATACAATTCCTCAAATGTAAAGTAGTAGGAAAATAGGTGTTGTTAGGCCTACAACAATCCCCCATGTTATTTTTTTTCTTTTTTTTCAAAGAAATGGGTAGGAATTTGTATTATTAAAAGAATATGGTTATTAGGCCAAAACCTTTACATATTCCAATCTTCCTTGGAGGTTTGAAATTGAGCACGAAGCCTTAATCCAAACCCTTAAGAAAGCCCCATGACACATAAATTTCAGGCCCTTTCCAACTAAACATTATCCAAAAACATCCCAATATCCAAATACATTTACATTCCATTATTCACTACTTTTGTTTTGACTTCTTTTGGCTTGATGTTTTCCTTGGCGAAATGCCTTTTCCTTTCTTCCCTATTTGATTCCAGCCCTTTTTTTGTTTTATTTTAGGTGAATCATTCTTCATCAAATGAAATTTGGATTCTTCCTCATCTTCCTGATCTGCCCCAAAATATGTTTTTCAAGAAATAAAACGTGTGGATTTAGGAGGGTATCCATTTTCCATAAACATTTTTTGTTTTTCCACTCTCGCTGGGTCTAGAGGATCCTCATTGGCATGTGTTTTTTCTTGTTTGTTTTATGTTTCTACTTATGCAATTTCTTTGGTCATATCTGCTTCCTTCTTGTCGGTTGGTTCTTTATTATCCTAAAACTCTTCCTATTTGAATACCATATAATGATCACCCTGAGCTCCTTCCAACCATTTGGTCCTTCAGATTCTTTTCTGGTCTTTGTTGTTCTATAAACACCTGGGGCAGTTTTTAATTATGTGCCCCATTTCATAGCATTTTCTACACTTGAATTAAATATTCTCATAGTCGAGGACCGAAACAAAGTTTGGATCCATCATATTAATCTACATAGGAAAACCCTTGTTGAATTCCATCTCCACGCATATTCGGGCATAAGTAGTCTTGTAAAATTTTGCAGTTCAGGACAATGGCAATAAAAATTTCCCAATACATTCCCAACAGAGGATTGTGATGAAAGATTCCAAAAATGCAAGGGAAGGTTCAAAATCCTTACCCAAGCTAGATTT
The DNA here is from genome assembly GCA_000404065.3 of Pinus taeda. Taxonomy (NCBI): domain Eukaryota; kingdom Viridiplantae; phylum Streptophyta; class Pinopsida; order Pinales; family Pinaceae; genus Pinus; species Pinus taeda. Next base: position 241,927 of record APFE031585554.1, on the reverse strand, counting down.
GTAGAGATTGATGTTCTTACCAAATCAACAGTTGGAGTCCAGGGCTACATGAAGAGACTTACGCTACCCGAAAACCATGGTCCAACCTTGTAAATGTCCTTCTTGTCCTCTATATTATAAAAAATCACAACTAAAATACCCCATGCCATAGGGTAAATATTCATTTCATTTATCAGAAGGGGCTTCCATGTCTCAAAGGTCCATTTGTGCAGATCAGTCATCCATGGCTAGTATCCATTAAACCTGCAAACCAACCCTTGTTTTGAAAAACATTTTTCACAAATGAAAGCTTTCTCATCCACAGGAACATTCAAGGAAGGAATTTATTGAATCACTAGAAGACCAAAAAAAAAATTCAACATGGAAATGTATGAAATCGAAGAAGAGCTTGCTTGATTGGTAGCCATTCCTACAAAAGAACCGTCTTTTTAGTCGAATCACTAGGATTCACCATTGAATAAACTACATAAGAGATTTATAAAATATTTTCATATAATAAGCATAGAATGGTCAACTATGGTGAAAAACTAGCCACCACGAGGGTTTCTAGAGCTTTGCCCATTGCGGATTCCTACAATCCCCCATGCTATTCAAAATAAAATGGGGAATCTTAAAATATTTTCTTCCTGTAAACAAGAGGGAGAAACAATAAATCCCACCATAAAGGCATTGAAACCATGTAATGTGTCAAGCCCTCTAATCAATGGATTGGGTAGCATTGCAACATCAATGATTTACTTAATATTAGTGCAAACCTTTCCAAATATATTTGAGAAGAATGGCACAATAATTTATTTATCTATCAAAGACTGTTTTTCCATGTAGATCTCATTTATTTTATCCTAGATAGATTTCTTGGCTATATCTAATAATCTATGTAATATAGCTTTGTTGATCTTTCCTATGTGTAGGCATAAGGTTTCTTACCTGAAAACCCCCAACCAATGCATATAACACCCCCAAAATCATTATGATATCCCTACCCCCCATAATTATATCCCTTCTTCAACTAAAAAATGTTTCTCCTAGCCTTGATATGAAACAATATATTGATTTCACATCTTGCAAGCTCAGACAAACTTCGGTATCTTTGCTACATTTATACTTCTTCAATCATTTGTAGCCATTCTTATGATTACTCTATGGTTATGGTAGATTATGTTTCAATTTAATTAGTCATTGTTTGGAATTTTCTTGTTATTTATGTCACATCGAATCTATGTCAATGTTATTTGTCTTTTTCCTCCACAACACCATCACAGGGTCGTCCTTAGAATTGTTGGCAATATTTTCATCTTCATCGTTATAAATCTATGAACCCACTAGTGTATCCTTCAACTGCCTTGTCTTGGTATGCGAGGCTTGGTATTAGGGCTCCTTTTCCATCTAGTTTTAAAAGGGTGACTTGGGTGTCATCTGTTTTTGTGTCTCCTTCCCTAGTCATTTACCCCGATGTTAATTGTCCAATTCTAGTGCCACTTTTTATCGAAGGTTTTTGGTTTGGGGATTGACCTCTATTAGGTCCCCACTTGATTTATCCAAAGGTGTCGCATGCCACACTACTCATTTTATCTGACATTTACATTTTCTCTATTGCTTGGGGTAATACCTTATTTCCTTTTGCTTATGTTATCTTGCCTTCTCTCACAAATCTATGTAGCAATACTTGTTTTTTGCTTTTGGTCACCCAATTATTGTGGTTCTAGGGGGCACCTCCAATTTCATGGTTCCTCAACAACATCAACTTAGTTGGAGGGAAATTTGTTAACCTCCTCTTCATCAACATGCAAGATCTTTGGATGGAACTATGTGGTGAACTTCTTTGACTATGTCCATCTAGAAGTCAGATGAAAGATCCTACTATTAGAGTTGAAAGAGTTTGGAAGGAAATATTATTTCTCATATTTTGAAGTCTCTAGACACATGTAATTGGGTTATGGATCTGGGGTGGTTCTGGAAACGTCGCCTCCATTTTCTTCACTCCATCAGTCTTCACCAGCAACTTGAAATCCTTTTATGCATGGTTATAAGGGACAAACAAGTTGATAATTATCGTTTGTTTGCAGGATATGAAGACATCAAAAGAATCCTAACGAATCTTCACTTCAACCTCGATGATTTTGACACTGGGCTAGATAGAGTGGAGAATATGTTGTCTCTACATTGAAAATTGATTCGGTCATAGGACCATGAGGCTCTGAAGGTTATAAATGATGTGCCTTTAGTTGTGGCACCTCTGATTTCTCCCTCTCCTCAACAATACCCAACATTGTCTTCACCATTTCTCATCTCCAACTAATCTAATTACATTGCTATCATCCTGAAAACGATGTGAAGGTGTTGTTATGTTGGGATACCTCCTCTTTCATTCTTGGATTTTTTTCTCCTTAGTCGCAATGGCACTCCTAGCTCTCATTTTGGATGTACTCCTGACATGATTTTTTTGTTCTTTTATCTGGTTTCTTTAATTTCAAGGTTTCCTTGTCTCTTTTTTGGAGTTTAGTCATCTTCGATGTAATGATTTATGGTATATAAGGTGACCTCAATATTTTTAAACAATGATAGGAAGTGTTAACACGTTTTTTGGCTAGCAAGTAGGGATAGTGAAAATCTATTTTGTACAGCCTTCTACCACCTAAATATCACAATTATACCTTTGAGAATGAAACACAAGACTATTGGCTAGGTTTCGTCTCCACTTCTGAACTAGTTGTGTTTTTTGCAGTGGCATGATCTAGATTATCCACAGCTTTGTGTTCACAAAGCGGTGGATAATCCGGATCATGCCACTGCAAAAAACTACCACATAAGCTTAAAATCTAACATAATTGTGTTTTGGTAAGCCAAGTCTTGTTTGTAATAGATATCAATGTAATATCTTTTCATTATAATATAAATCATTTACAGGAATTTACAAAAAAGAAAAACAATATATTGATTTCATTTTTCTCAATTTCAAAACCCCTTTTATGAATGGACATGATAGGATATTGATCACAAAGTGAATCCCTTGTGATGGGTTTATTTATCTAATGATACCAATCCCTGATTACTCAAAAAGCCTCTTAATTAAAACATTTTACAATTGTACATATGTTTTTTTCTCTATTCTTTCACTCAATTGGCATTTCTTGCATTTTTGCACATAATAATGAACATTCTTGAAGAGGCTAGGCCTATAATAACTAGCACCCAAAATTTTATGAGTAGTAGTTTCTTTGGAAAAGTGAACTCCAACTCACCCATCATGGATATCCTTTAAATATTTATTTCCATCTTACTTTTCCAAACATTGTATTAAAGTTACATCATAGTTCTTCCAAAAACCTATTCCACTCATAAGTTGATATTGTACATATTTTAATAATATTTCCCTTTTTTCCTTTGAAGTTCAAATGACTAGGACTTGTCCCATGGTGTAAGAGATATTTCAAATCAAAGTACCAAGAGTCTAGGCTAGAAAGAACATAAAGGAATTCATTTGTGAAAATGCAAAGTTCATTCTCCCAATCTTCTTCTTTTATCACAAAGCCTTGTGGTTCTGCAACTAACTTACAAAGTAGTCATCCAATTTCCTCTTCGTTCCCAAAATTATTGCTAGATAAAAGGTGATTTAACCATGAGGTGAGGAACAATCACCTTAGTATGGTTTTTAGAATATGGGGTCAAAAGTGTTTTACAACCCTTAAGATAATATGTTTGTGTTTATCAATTGTTGGGTAATTACATTTTGATCCTTGCAAACCAATGCTCATAAAATCTCCTATTAGAAGAAAAAAAAAAAAAAAAAAATTGAAGGAAAAAAGAGTGTTCATAAAAGAAATATGACACTCATTTCCTTCTTTATCTTCCCACATTAGTACTGATGCCAATAATGATTAGATATAAAATTATAAAGAAGAAAACCTTGACAAAAATCAAGCCATTGTAAAACTAGAGCATTAACAATTGCAATTTTATTTTTTTTAATGATTTTTTGTAATGGTCTGACAATTTTATTGAAATTATATATAAATTTACTCACAAGGTTAATCTTTTTGAAGAAAGATTGCATTACTTTATTCCTATGAGAAATACAAAGTTAAGAAATGACTTTCACACATTCAAGATCAACAATGATATCTTTTGTTGATATGATATGACCCAATACCTTACTTTTTATGATTATGAAGATAATTTTTTTTGGATTTAATGAGAAACCATTTCAACCTATTTCAAAAAATAGAGTAATACGTTTGATATGGATTGATATATTCCATGGGTATACAATTATGTCATCAAGGTATACAAGAACATTGTGATTTATCAAACCATGAAAAACAATATACATTGCTTGTTGGAAAGTTGCACCTGCAATAATTAAACAAAACAAAATTATTTTAAAACCAAAGGTTCCCCATTTATTCCTAAAAATTGTTTTAAGTCTATCATATTCAATTACAAGGTACTTTATTATACACTAAAAATTCATCAAATAGTGAAAACAATTCAAATCCTAAAACAAACTACAAAATCTAATCCTCTAGTGGTGTGGTGTAGTTATCTGTTTAAGAGGTTTTATTTAAAATTTGAAAATCAGCAGACAAACAGTTTTTTTCAGTTTTCTTCCTCATTTGAACTAATTTCACTACTTAGGCATAATGTTGAACTTGAAACATGATTTTAACATTAAGTAGTTTTTCCAACTCATTCTGCACTTAGGGTTCCAACGAAGGATGAATATTTCGTAGTTTTTTTTCTAAAAAAATCTTCACATCCTTTTTAATGGGAATTGTATGTTGAAGGATCCATGAGTCATAAGTTTTTAAATCATCATATGTCCAAGTGAATACATCTTGATATTTCTAAAAAAAAAAATTAAGCATGTTTTACCTCCTTACAACAACATATCTGAGATTTACTTTTTTTAGATTTTTAGTAGCTCCAAGATTAACCATATCATGTCCTAAGATTGAGATATAAGTTTTGACATTATGTGATTTCTTGAACTTGTCTTGCATGTCGAATAATTTTTCCAATGTGACCACACCTTTTGGGACAGTGTTAACCATTAAATTGTGTTGAAGAATCTAGGGAAACTAGGTTAATAAGGTTCTTCTCACGATGATAACTATTTATGAGGTACTTTTTACTTTTTCTTATTACCACAATCTTCTCTTGTTATTATTAGAGTGTGTTTCTTACTTCATCAAATAGTTACCAAAACAAAAGAGACAAGAACACAAGATGTTGGCATTCTGCTCGGGCCAAAACCTCTCACTCTTTGAGAGGAAAACTTGCACAGATTCTTCTTATAGAGATTCTAATTAATGAATACCAAAACCAAGACCCTTGACCTATGTTTCCATTCCCAGACCAAGACAGAGTCATCCATCTTCCTTGATTCTTCGAGTTCTTCAAAACATGATCACTACAACATCTAAATGTTGTGATATATCCCTGAACTTTGGCCTCATAGAGTTGTACATCATACCCTCATACTGTCACTAGCACCAAGTGGCACCATGTAACACCTAGTTGCATCATGTATCACTGATCATCATATCACTACTGAGCATAACACCTGGTATCACTAAGATTTAGCATCGAGCATCACTGAGTATCATATTATTAGCACAACACTGAGACCTTATCCAAACTATACCACTGTGATATTTCCATCTGCATTAATGTCGAAATATGGCAACAAGAATATTCCAATTTAATTTGTCCTTGAATTAAATTGTGAATTAAAATCGAATTTAGTCTTAACAGCTACTTGGAAATAATTAATTAATTAATTTTAAATTCATTAGTTGGAGAAATTCAAGTTAGAAGTCTTTCTAAAGTCATGCAAGAGTTATCCCTTAAATTAAGGAGATAAGATTGAGTTATATTTGAGTCGTAATTAGTTAACTCAGTTTACTGAGTTAAGTCCAGCTAAATTATTTCCAAACTGTTTGAGGAACTGATAGTGAGTTAACAGTCAATTGATGCATTAATGCACTTAACTAGTGCTACTCTAGTTAACTGAAGATTCCCTCATCAAAAACTCATGCATGTCTATTCTGAGAAAGACCCAGTTGAGATTAATGTTCAAGGACAGTGTACTATCAGTTGCATGTGTTTTCCCATGGAGAAAACTCATGCATGCAATCAAGGATTCATCCTTGAGGATTGTGCAGTTTTGAAGGCTTGTTTTTCCACTTGGTAATAGGCTAATTATCCACAAGGAACAGTGGAAAGAGGAGCTTGGAGGGCAAAGAGGAAGGTTGGAGAGAAGCCAAGATTGCTTGTGAGCATCTGTAAGGATAGTATTGAGAGCTAGCTAGTTGTGAGAGCTAAGGATTTGTATAATTCCTATGTATTTCCACGAAATTTTTTGTGTGATCTAGTATGGTAATATACATCAACTCTAGACATTAAGATGTGTCAGGGACTCAACCTTCAAACCGTCACCCCAACTTTGGGGTAAAACGTGAGTGAAAAAACCTAACAAATTATTCGCCTTTGAAAAAGAAGGGATAATTAAATAGATAAAAAAAAACTCCAAGGTGTACTCATTTGATGATCGAGTCTCAACATCCTAGGCCTGTTACAGACTCAAAACTCATCATTACTAGTATCACTTATTACAATTCCCTGTAGGGTGTGGAATCTAGCTTCAAGAAAGATGATGAGAAGATAGAATTAGAGTTAAAAATCTCTGTTGACTAACGATATTTGATGGTACAAGTGTCCTCTGGATCATCCTTGGGAATGGAGTCTTCATATAATCATCAAGTGCCACTCCAGTGGTCAACATTTGGCTCCATATGGGGATGCATGCTAGATACAAAGTGATAGTGTGCAAGAACTTGGAATCTACATCAATCGACAAAAGACATATATCAGCAGTATCCATTCAAAATATCATCAAATGAAATAAAGTACAGAAACGAAGAAATGGAAATTTATTCTAAGAGCATAAATGACAATTTATTCATGAAATAAAACTACTTGAACCAAAATGACACGAGATAAGTTTAGAAATATGATACAAAAAGATGCCCCTTAGCATCAGATGTCTTCAATGAAATCCATCTTGAGAACCTGCCTACTCACAAGCAAGTCCATAGGTTCTTTCTTTGATGTGCCTTTCCCAATTCTAATTAATATGAAAATACAATAGTGTGGGTTTTTTATCTGATACTTTCCCCAAAGTATTTTCATGTGTATTGTGCCATTGATTCTTCTTCTTCTGGTTATATTTTTTTATCTCAACCTTTAAGCTTCCTCAAATTGATAGTAGTAGTAGGTTATAGTATTATGCTTTGATTTATATTGCAATATCAGGTTAACCTATCATAGATTTTCTACATGGTATCAGAGCTGTGAATAGTATACTGAGAAGAGAATTCGAAGTTTGAAGTTCGGGGTTGCAGGTGCAAATCGAATTCATATCATACTTTAAGGTTGGCCAATGGCGCTCTATGGCTTGAGACTTGAGTATGCCTAGGAAGGTAGCTCAAATTACATAGCATGTAAAGATAGAATGGAGTCTATATTAGAAGACAATGGCTTGAAGGAATTCATTGATTAAGAAATCCCAAAGCCAGCCTCAACTAATGCACAAGAGTTGGCTGAGTAAAAGAAGTGTGTGGTGAAGGCGAGACAAATTTTCCTTGAGGGAGTTTGAGACCATATTGTCTTGATTCTCCATGGGAAGGATACTCCATTTTCAATGTGCAAGACATTGAAGGACCTCTACCAGAACAATAGCGACTAGAGGAAATTTGCGCTCAAGGATAAGCTTCTAAGAATCAAGATGGAGAAGGGTGATACTATTTCCACATATCTGAACAAGCTCACCACCTACAGAGATGAGCTTGGTAATCTAGGAATAACTATTGTCGATGATGATGTGGTGAGCCTCACTCTCCTTGGCCTTCCAAAGAGTTGGAATAGCTACCAAGACTCTGTGAATGGAAGGGAGAAACTATCCGATTGGGAACGATTGTGGTCAAATCTTATGCAGGAGGAGATCAGGAGGAGCACAAGATATGGTTCTTCATCCAAGAATGATGATGAAGAAAATACGGCCTTAGCAAGTAAGGTAAGGAAAGGAAGGGGGAAGGCTTCCCATTTCAAATAGAATTATTTTCATGGAGGGAAGAAGGGTGACATGTCTAAAGTAAGATCCTTTAATTGTCACAAGATAGGACATTATGCAACTAATTTCCCATCGAGAAGTCCAAGAAGGGATCCTCATAAGGATCAGAAGGTGAGGCATTAGCCTCTTAGTTCGAAATGGACTTTACCCTCATCGCATGCATGGTGTCATCGATGATGGTTTGTGTCTAGTATCTTGACAATGGAGCCTCATTCCACATGACCGGTGATAAAAATTTATTCGGTTCCTTGGAGGAGAAAGACCTCAAGATGTGCATAGAGATGGGTGATGATGAAAGGTGTAGCGTTTCAAGAGTGGGCACGGTTGATTTTTAGAGGGAGCATGGAGCTCCTCTCACCTTGACAGATGTGATGTATGTGTCTAGACTGAAGAAGAACTTGGTATTGGTCATAATGTTAGAGGACAAAGGCTATGATGTTGTCTTCAGTAAAGGAAAGGCATTCCTAAGACACACAGCCACAGTTCAGACAAAGAGGATTGGGATTTGGGTGAAGAATATCTTTAAACTAGAGGTAGATGATTTTGCAACATTGAGTATGAAAGCAGAATTGGTGCAAAGTCAAGACATTGGTGAGTTGTGGCACAAGCAGTTGGGTCATTTGCATCATGGGGCTTTGAAGATAATGTAGCAGATATCTACAGGACTTCCCAAAAGTAAACTTGAGCAAGTTGACACATGCAAAGGTAGTACCTTAGGAAAGTACACTAGGTCTTCCTTTCATGATTGAGACAGTCGAGCAAAGGCTATCTTAGAGCAAGTTCATACTAATTTGTGTGGGCCATTCTTGATGGCATTTACAGCAAAGGAAAGGTATTATGTGATTTTCATTTATGACTATTCTCGTAAATGCTGGATTTATTTCATGCAAAATAAGGACCAAACTTTCACAAAGTTTTGTGAGTTCAAAGCTTTGGTCAAGAAAGAGTCAAGGAAGAAGATCAAAGCCTTGAGAAGCAACAATGGTGGAGAATATGTCTCTCAATATTTTAAGGACTTCTATGCAGCGGAAGGAATTAAACAAGAATTGACGGCACCTCATAACCCACAACAGAATGGGGTGGCCAAGAGGAAGAACAGAACTATTGTAGGGGTAGCACAAGCAATGCTGCATGACCAAGCCTACCACTTCACTTGTGGGCTGAGGCATGCAACACAGCGGTTTATTTGTAGAATAGAAGCCTGCATCGCATACGTGGGATGAAGACACCAGAGGAAGCTTTCTCCAGTAAGAGACCAGATGTGGGTCATTTCAAGATCTTTGGCTCATCAGTATATTTTCATGTGACAAAGGATGCACAGAAGAAGCTTGAGCCAACATCAGAGTTGGAGATGTTTGTGGGGTACACTAATACACCTCACAACTATCGGGTGTACTTGCCTACCATTTGGAGGAAAGTGGTTCGCAGAGATCTCAAGTTTGATGAGAAGAAGGCCATGCAAGTTTCCCTTGAGGGGGAGCTCCAACTATAGTTTTTGGAGGAACTATTTGTTCCTAAGGAGGAGGGGCCTCAGACTAATGCGAAGCAGCTGCATGCAGAGGTTCCAGGAGTGGAGACATCCACTCAAGCAGAGTCTTTTGGAGATGGACGAAAGCACACAAGAGAAGCTGACATATTGTTGGAGGATGCGTGAGAGAATGTGGGAGCACCATCTTCTCAGCGCATACAGAGGAGGTCACCTGAGAGTTACACTGGATACGTGGCCCTTGCTGGGGAATGTGTTGGGACCAAGCCATCTTCCTTTGAGGAATCAGTGCAGCAGCCAATTTGGGTTGATGCTATAGTGGAGGAGTATGACTCCATAGTTCGTAACAGTGTTTGGGATGTGGTTCCGAGACCAGAGAACAAGTCAGTTGTGAGTTCCCATTGGCTTTACAAGGTAAAGCAAGTTGTTGATGGTAGTGTGGAAAAGCATAAGGAAAGATTTTTTGCCCCTGGCTTTTCACAGGTCGAGGGGATTGACTATGATGAGACTTTTGCTCCTGTCGTAAGGTACTCATCTATGAGATCTATGTTGGCACTATCAGCATAGATGGGTTGGAAGATCCATCAGATGGATGTGAAGACTGCATTTCTCAATGAACAGATTAAGGAAGAGGTGTACATAGAGCAGCCGAAAGGTTTTGATACCTTCGATCATGAGTCGCATGTGTGCTGACTCAAGAGAGTGGTGTATGGGCTGAAGCAAGCACCTCATGCTTGGTACACCAGGATAGACAACTACTTCATCAAGTTGAGCTTCACAAAGAGTGAAGCGGATGCAAACCTATACCACATCATGGTGAAAGGTAAGTTGTTGATTATAGTATTTTATGTTGATGATCTCATATTGACTCGTGATGATCAGTTGATCATGTCTTGCAAGGAGGACCTTTCAAGAGAATTCAAGATGAAAGACATGGGTCTCATGCATTACTTCCTTGGCATGGAAGTGTGGCAGAAGGATGGGGAGTTGTCTGTGTCTCAGAGAAAGTATGCCAATGAGATACTCATGAGATTCCACATGGAGAAGTGCAAGCCCATATAGACTCCTCTAGCAGATAACTGGAGGAAGGAGGTTTCTACCTCAAGAGAAGTGGTAGAGGCTATTGTGTACAGGCAGCTTGTGGATTCACTGATGTACTTAATGAACACATGACTAGATTTTTGCTATGCGGTGAACCAAATGAGTCAAGCGATGGTTCAACCTACCAAGATGTTTGGGAAGGCAGCAAAGCATGTATTGAGATACCTCAGAGGTACATCTTAGTATGGATTATGGTACAGACAAACAGACAGAGTAAAGCTATAGGGTTTCACTGATGCAGATTGGGCAGTGAGTCCATCAAATCAGAAGAGTACATCAAGATGTATTTTCAACCTTGGGTCAGCGGCATTTTCTTAGTACAGCAGGAAATAGAGGTCAGTTGCACTCAACTTGGTAGAGGAAGAATACATGGCTACAAGTCAAGCAGCATGTGAGGCCATCTGGATGCGGAAAATCCTAGTTGGTTTATTTGATCAGAGGATGGATCCAACTATGATCTATTGTGATAATTAGATTTGTATCAAACTCTCTGAGAATCCAATATTTCATGATAGGTCCAAGCATATCGACATACGGTATCATCCTCTCAGAGACTATGTAGCGAGGAGGATCATGTTGCTACAGTACATTTCGATAGAGGAGCAAGATGTTGATATTTTGACAAAGGCATTGTCAAAGTGTAAATTCGAGTTCCATAGAAACAGGATTGGGGTGGCAGATAATCCCTTTCTTTTTGAGAGGGAGTGTTTAAATATGGAAACAAGAATATTCCAATTTAATTTGTCCTTGAATTAAATTGTGAATTAAAATCGAATTTAGTCTTAACAACTACTTGGAAATAATTAATTTATTTATTTAAATTAATTAGTTGGAGAAATTAAAGTTAGAAGTCTTTCTGAAGTCATGCAATTAAGGAGATAAGATTGAGTTATATTTGAGTTGTAATTAGTTAACTCAGTTTTCTGAGTTAACTCTAGTTAAATTAGTTCCAACTATTTGAGGAACTAATAGTGAGTTAACAGTCAGTTGATGCATTAATGCACTTAACTAGTGCTACTCCAGTTAATTGAAGATTCCCTTATCAGAAACTCATGCATGTCTATTCTGCGAAAGACCTAGTTAATATTAATGTTCAAGGATAGTGTACTATCATTTTCATGTGTTTTCTCATGGATAAAACTCATGCATACAGTCAAGGATTCATCCTTGAGGATTGCACAGTTTTGAAGGCTTGTTTTTCCACTTGGTAATAAGCTAATCATCCATAAGGAGCAACATAAGGAAATAGGAGCTTGGAGGGCAGAGAGGAAGGCTGGAGAGAAGCCAAGATTTCTTGTGAGCATCTGTAAGGATTGTACTAAGAGCTGGCTAGCTGCGAGAGCTAAGGCTTTGTATAATTCCTATGTATTTCCACCATGTATGATAATACAATAGTGTGGGGTTTTTATCTGAGACTTTCCCCAAAGTATTTTCATGTGTATTGTGCCATTGATTCTTCTTCTGGTTATATTGTTCAACTTGATCTTTAAGCTTCTGTAAATTGATAGTAGAAATAGGTTATAGTATTCTACTTTGATTTATATTGCATTATCGGGTTAACCTGTCACAGATTTTCTACAATTATAGTGAATATATGTCGAAGCAGTGAGGGAGATATCACTGACCCCAAACTAGTCCGCACTATGTTTACTATGGTAATTGAACTCCTTGTTGTCTTGACCACTGAGAACCTCATAAAATATGCTGAGAAGATTGTTGTGGATGATCCACACCTTATTTCTATTGTACCCATCTGAAATATTAGATATATATCGAACTGTCACTATGGAAATGTGAGGGTATAGGCTTATATATATAGTTGTTTTCCCCTACATTTAAGCCTACATGGTCATTTGAAACACTATGTCTCCATATGTGAGTCAACTTGTGATTTGTATACATTCTGAGGCTAACACCAAGAAGAGGATGATTGTTCTTGTCTTATTGGAGGGCTTCTAGTCCACTTGTTAACCTAGGTACGTTCTTTATATGCCCAAGAAGGGTCATATATGACATTGAATTTAAAAACAAAAATCCCTTTTTCATGAAACCCATGAAGTAAGCCAATAAAAAATCATTTTCCTCATTACATCATTTACAAAAAAAAAAAAATTCATGTCATTATGAAGACCGAACCTAGTAAAATTTTGCAACACTCCCTCTTAACTAGGGAGGTATTCATAATGGTACTTGGTCATTCTCAATCTAAATAATTTATCTTAAGAAGAATTAGATTGGTAATCCATCTGTATAGCATCATATTAACCAACATTATTTCCATAAAAATGCCTTGATTGACAACTCTATCTCATCACATCAGAGCACAATGTTGGCGAGACCAATGACTATAGACACCTTCTTCATTGTCTCTCAAGGTGTTAACTTAGTATGACCTTCTAGGACTATTCTTATCTTGGGCTCCCAGCCCTCAAAGAATATTGGTCCCTCTTGCCTACTCTTATATTGGATGCCCTACACATCCTCAAAGAGCATCAGATGCCATATGATTACCCAATCCTCCATTCTTTCTTCCTAAGTGAAGACAATAATGTTGTGTCTATCTCTCCCTCTCAACTAGGGAAGATATGCCTATTCTTGTAAAGGAGTGAAACCAAGCTCCTTCTAACCAAGAACTTGCCCATTCTCCATATTAATTAAGGACTTGGCAAATCTCCCTTTTATCTAGGAACTCTCCTTTTCATCAACAACTTCTTCGTCATGGGTCCTTCAACTACTTGATTAATTTCTTTCCTTGATGTCATTAAATTTAGTCGAGCTTCTTCCTTGTAGGGCATTAGCCGTCAATCACTTTCCTCCTTGGTTCGTCATGTGATTCCTTTCTTCATGTAAAGTGGCCTTCTTGGTACATATATAGAACCTTCTTCATATGGTTATTTTTTTGTCATCATGCTTCATTCAGAAATTTCCATTCACCACATGAATGTTAGTTGTACTTGCGCTTACAAATATTGTTCCAATAGCCCTGCATGAACTCATTCATATATTATTCAAGAAATCAAAACATAACATTAAATCAAATAGTACCTTACGAGATGGCTCTTCATCATGACATATTCCTGTAGATATCAAAATCTTGCATACATGTCAACACATCTCCCAAAGATATCCATTATCAAGGGTCTCCATCTTTTCCAAACTCTCATCAGAGTGTTCATATCTTTCTAGGAGATTTCCTAGTCAAATCTTCTTGGTCTTTTGGATGTTGATTTCCTTTATCATGGTTTCATATCTCACGATATCTTCCTCTTACACATTCCATTCCCAAGAGCTTCCAACCAGAGTTCCTTAATTGTATACAACCACCTCATACTTCATATGAGGACATATTATGTTGATTTCATCTGGTGTGACTTATGCCTTCCTGCACCCTTTCAGAGGAAGAGATATTTTTCCCTTGATCATGCTTCTCAAGATAGAAGTAGTGATCCATGTTACCTGCAATCATATAACATGACTTTATAATATTAAATACAATCATACATACCTCATTTTACCTTTAGGTCATCTAGGCTTCTTCCAACAACTTCCTTGATTGAAAAGATCTTCAACCCCTTGACCTGCTTCATTTCTCATGTCATCATTCCATCATCCCATGAATTCCACAAGTTGGATTTCCTGATGAAACACTTGCTTCCACTCTAGATTTGTGAATCCTCTGATGAAGATTCCATCAGAGAATGTTGAGGATCTCGCATATTCTTATTTAGCAAATGTTTCCCTTTTGACTAATTTATGATGAGACTTGTCCTGGATGACTTTTTCCTTTGATCTTTCAATGAGGTCACCAAGAGATATATTGACTACTATATGTTTTGTTCCAGTGGTCCTTCATATTTCCCTATGGTGATGTCACGAGCTCTTGCTTCTAATGCTCCTCCTTCCTTGTTCTTTCTTCTTTCAGTTTCCTCCATTACTGCGATGAAATGGGCTTCTTCTCTATTCTTCTTGTTATTGTCCTTCTTAACATAAGGACAATCTTTCCTGTAAATTATATTAACTCCCATAGCATTTAATTTCAACTATGTTATTTTTCCCTTTTCTGAGTACCAGAATTTTCCAAACTTCCTTTCCTTCCAGCTAATGTTTGAGTCCTCAACACTTTTTCACTCAACATTTCCTTTTCTATCTTGCATAGAAATCACAAGTTGAACTTATCCCATGAATTTTGTTACCATCGTGATGATGTCATGATTCTTCATTTCTAATTCTTCTAGGATGTCATACCACATCGTATTGTAGAAATAACCTATGCAGGATCTAGGATCCAGTGAGAGAAACTATCTTAATGATTTATTACTCCCTCTTACCATGGAATTATTTTCCTTATATCCTCCTATCATTTCAGTGATATGAACTTTCTTTTCTTGTAATGTTCATAATTATTCTTCCAAATTCTTTGATGTCTCCACTATTGTTTATGTGAGAGGACTTTAAGAGTTCCTTCCCATGAATTAAAAGGATACGTTTTTCATTGATACGTTTCATGACTTCACTTATCTACGAGGACTATGATAGTCCTCCTTATTTCATGAAAGGACCTTCAGTCACCCAACCAGATTATCGATTTCATTGCAAAACAAAGTCATTTACCAAAAATTGATTAAAGAATGAAAAATACTTGCTTGTCATGTGAAGATGAAATCTTCACCCTGATCATGTTGAAAGTGGTTGAATCAAATGCATTGATGCTTCCTCCAGATGAGATCCTTTTTTTAATGATAGGAAGCTTGCCTTATTTCCTTCAAGATACTTCGACTTATACATCTGATCCTTATTATTAACAAATTGTTGATATATTTGTGATGGCACTGTATTGCTATCACACAAGTGGACTATGGAACCTTGTAGCATTATATTGAAGTTGTAGCATCATGTAGAACCATAGAGCATTGACGTCACTTGCCATGATTATCACCTTATAGTACTAAAGACCCATCACTTAGTATTACTATGGTTGTATCAATGGACACCTTCATTCTACATCGAGTGTTGTCCATACAAACTATGACTGAGGTATAGTGATACCTATTTCTGAGCACTATGTCGTAGAAGATCCACTTCTGTATGCCATTGAATATGTATCATCAAGCTCTGAGAATCTGAGTTGTCAAGGCTTTTCTCTTTATAAAAAGGACTCAATCCGAGGTTGTGACTATCACTGGTATGTTGAGATCATGCCATTGTGATACTATTGAGATCATTGTGGTATGACATAGACCGAGACTGTGAGAGGCATTGAAACTACTACCATGTACCTAAGGTTCTCAGCACTATGATCTAACATCGAGACCTCATCTTTTGACTAAGATTAAGTAATCATCTTGTGATCTTCTATTGTGACATCGATATTCCAATAATACCGAGATTGTGGGTAGTTGTGGATTGTTGTTGTAAATGGATTCTTCAACCTTTGATGTAGATCTTGATCCTTTTCTTTTGATAACCTTCAACTTGCTTTGATGCCCTTCTTAACACTTGATCCTTGAATGTCTCTTGTATGCCTTGCCTTTGACTTTAGCACCTTATCTCTAATACCATGTTCAAGAATCTAGAGAAATTAGGTTAATAAGATTATTCTCATGTTGATAACTATTTGTGAGGTACTTTTTTACTTTTTCTTATTAGCACAATCTTCTCTTGTTATTATTAGAGTTTGTTTTCTTACTTCATCAAATAGTTACCAAAACAAAAGAGACAAGAACACAAGATGTTGGTTTTTTTCTAGGGCCAAAACCTCTCACTCTTTGAGAGGAAAATTCGAACAAATTCTTCTTATAGATATTCCAATTGACGAATACCAAAACCAAGACCCTTGACCTACGTTTCCATTCATAGAACAAGACACAGTCATCCTTCTTCCTTGATTCTTCGATTTCTTCAAAACATGATCACTACAAGATCCAAACGTTGTGACATATCCCTGAACTTTGGCCTCACAAAATTGTGCATCATACCTTCATATTGTCACTAGCACCGAGTTGCACCATGTAACACCTAGCTACATCATGTATCACTGATCATCATATCACTACTGAGCACAACACCTGTTATCACTGAGCATCACTGAGTATCACTTAGTATCATCTTATTAGCACATCATCGATACCTTATCCAAATTGTATGAATGTGATATGTCCAACTGCATTACAGTGAATATATACTGAGACAATGAGGGAGATATCACTATAATGTCACCCCAAACTAGTCCTTATTATGATCATTGTGGTAACCAAAATCCTTGTTGTCTTAACCACCAAGAACCTCAGAAAATATGCCGAAAATATTTTTTGGATGGTCCATGCCTTATCTCTATTGTACCTATCTGAAATCTCAGAGATATATCGAACTGTTATTGTGTAAATGCGAGGGGTATAGGCTCCTATATATAGTTGATTGCCCCTACATTGAGTTGACATGATCATTTGAAAGGGTGTGTCTCCATATGTGAGCTCACGTATCATTTGTATACATTCTGAGGCTAACATCAAGATGAGGATGATTTCTCTTATCTTATTGGAGGGCTTCTAGTCAACTTTTAGACCTAGATACATTCTTTATATGCCCAAGAAGGGCCATACATGACATTGACTTTAAAAACAAAAATCCCTTACTCATGAAACCCATGAAGCAAACCAATAATAAATTATTTTCTTCATTACATCATTTACAAAAATCACAATTACATGTCATTATGAAGACCGAACCTAATTACATTTTACAACAAATTGTTCGTTTCTTCCTTAAGCTTTCTAGTACTTTCTCATGTTCTTCACTGTCAATTGAAACATATATTTTAAGTATCTTGGTTAGTAAGAAATTCTATAATTTTTTTATCACCTTCAAAAAATCTCGAGTTGGTAATATTATTAACAAGTGAAGTTCAAGAAAGCAACTCAATAAAATTCTACTTGCCCCAAAACCTTCTAATGTAGCTAATCTAGAGGCTATAGTAGCCAATGAATATGCCAACTTTTTGTCAAACCAAGGAATGACAAAGATGTTGAAAGCTTAAAATTTTATCAATTAATCTTAAAACTTCCCTTTGACCTTTTTTTTAATTGGGGAATTGCAATAAACTATATTTTTTTTATTTTTCTCAAAATGATTTTGGAATCTCCAAATATATTAAATTATTAATGTTCAAACTATGGCTTTCTTTAGACCTTGTAAAAGTGTTTCATATTATGCAGGATTTTTTGTACATCTCAATTCTAATATTAAAGAAGTGAAATTGTGTTTTCTTGATGGATTAACTATTAAGCAACCAACTATTGCTTCTTCTCGAGATTTGCAATCAATAATGAAAAGTGTCCAAATGTTAGTAACTATTTATTTGTTATTTTTACCTACAATAATTATATCAATTACATTACATTGAGCTTATTGGAAAATGTTTTCTTGTAGTGCTATTTCAGATTGTTGATTTTCAAGAACAAGAAAAGTTTAAATTTCCAAAGAATGAATCACCAACATAGTTTCCTAAAATTAGAAACCCAAAGGAATATGGTTCATTCGTTGATTTTATATTTGTCAAAGTGTGTTTCATATGAATGTGCATGATGAATTTCGATTTCATTCAACTCTTCATTCCACTTTGATTTTATACAATAATCCATTTCAAGGAAGCCAAAGATATGACTAATTAGATGCAAAATAGACTTGGAGATTTTGAGACCAGTCTCTACTGAGCAATACACCATAAGATTTAGGAATATCAAGCACAATGATTTCAATTATCTAGTGAACTTTCAAATTTGAGGCTATGGGAATTAGGACATCATTTAGTTTCCCTATGACCTTCACCTCTAGTTTATTTAATTGAATGATGTGACTAGGGAACTTTGTTGAGTTTGAATTCAATTTTCTACATGTTATTTAAGGAATAATATTGGATGAAGCTCCTAAATCCTCTAAGCAATTATCAACATTTTGATAAAAAAAATATCAAAGGTTAATAGAAAGGCTGTAGTTTGGGACCTTCAATTTTTTTGTAAGAGCGACATTTATTGTTGCATTCTACAAGTTATTGGTTATTATTTTGGTAGTGTTTTTTGTAGCAATTGACAACTATATTTATTTATTTTCTTTTAAAGTGTTTAACAATAACTTTCTTTGTTAAGCCATCTAATATAGATAAAAGACCAAAATATTTTCTTTAATTTTATTAAGAGCCTCAACTATATTATATTCCATTGAAACGAAATTTTGATTATATAGAAGGTTTGTTAGCATTCAAAATATTCAAAGAAGTTTTAATAGTAGAGAATATTTCCCAACTCTTCTTGGTATTATAATTTTGAGGGTTAAGAGATAATTTTTTCTATACAAGTCCCTCACTTCAAAGGTTATAACCAATTTTCACACATAATTCTTCTTTTTTTCGTCAGCCTATGCTAGATTTAAACCATGAAACATATCTCAAAGAACCATATCTATTTCATTATATTTTTCCTCTTCATCTTCTGCTTCTCCTCTCACATTTTCACTAGATTCCTATATTTTATCACATTCCTCCAAAAAAAAATTGGTTGTTCATGGAATTAATGTAATGACGACATGTTTTATCTGAAGGACCTACCTTATGATAATTGTTGAAATTTTACCTATTTATCCCTTCCAGTTCAATGTTTATATTTTCATGTGGGGATTTAAGAGGTTTTGGTTGTATAGATCTCCTAAAAATATGTTTACAAAAACATTTTGTTGAAGTGCCTTCTCTCGACTTCTTTTTGATATCTATAATTTCACTGTTAAACATTTTACCATATGTTGTAAATTTCGAATTCCATAGAATCATTTTCCTTTCCCACTAAGGTTGGTTTTGGTTGAGGTCATGGTAAGATAACAATTTTCTTGGGCTTATTTTCTCTTGTTTTGAAAATGAGGACTGAGTTTTTTTACACCATATAATTTCAAGTTCTACCCTTGTATTCTCTTCGAAAATTTGAGCCAATATATTCTTTCTAGCTTGTTTGATGAGCACGGAAATAGGGGTTGGTAAGACGTTAGCATATACTTCTATCTAAAGTTTTTGAGTGGGTTTTGTATCTATCTTGAACTTATTAATGACTATTGTAAACCTTTACTTCAATTCATTAACTTTTTTTGGGGGCACATTAGCATTGAAAAAAAATCATCCATTCAAGCTCCAATGGTAGTTTCCTCCACAAATATATCTAGTAAAGTTGTTTGAAAATCACCCCTTTTGGTTATTGATCCAATTGTTAAATTAAAATACCAATTTTGTGCTTCATTTTTTAAAGTATAAGGTAACATATGACACAATACATCTTCATGATACACATACATTAGTCTAGTAGCCAAGATAATTTTTTTGATATGACCCTTTAGGGGTCCAAATAGAATTGGATCATACTTTGGAAAAATACATTTTATATATTTGGTTTGAATGGAATACAATATAGTTTAGGATTTGGGTCATACTTTGACAAATTATGTTCTATGTTCTTTACAAAGTAATTCATCAAAATATATGTGCACCAAAATATCCCCCATTAGTTTTGAAATACTATTATAGATACAATTACAAAATTGGTTATCTCAACCAACTAATCTTTGAGTGACCTGGGGTTTTTTCCCTAAATACATATTTATTGTACTTCTCCAATTGATTGAAAATAGTTTTGCATCATTATGAGGGAAAAAATGGTACCTACATTGGGGCCTTAAAGTTGAAAATTATCTACTAAACCTTTTAATGTATTTCTCAACTTTAGGGAAGGTTTATTTGAGTTGAGTAGTATTCATAAATTCTATAGTTAGAAAATTTTGTAAATGTCATTTTTCAACATTTAATATATTTTCCGCTTAAGACTTGTGTAACTTAATCATACCATCAAATTTATGAAAAACTTGGTCCATTAAATGAAATATTTTAGGTGGACTAAGGGAGGGAAGTTGACATTAAGTGGTGGTATCCTTAATAAATCCCCAAGTTTTAATACATTCCATCCATTGATATTCTATTTGTCTTTGTGCTTCATGATAAAATCTATTCAAATAACTCCACTCCTACTCAATTTCATATATCTCATCTTTGTTCAGAATCTTTATATTGCGGGGTTCATCTCCTCTATATTTATTGATTTATTTGATGAACTTAAGTTGGTCTTTAATTTTTTTTAAATCTTCTTCCACATCAATTGTTCTTCATAAAAAGTAGATAATTGCAAGCTTAGCTCCTATAATTGAAAGGATTTTGCATAAAAATGTGTTTTAACCTATACATTAGCCTCATCTTCTTATAAAACATGTTATATAAAGATTGTAATAGTCCATATGCAAATACATAGTGCTTTACCTAGTTTCAAGTAATGTGATCTTTCTCTTAAGCTTTTGTACATTTGTTGCCTTATGTTGAGATTTGTCTAAAGTGACATGCGTAATGGCCAATCCAACAAAGAGAAGTTCTAGTAGTTTGGTTCCTTTTGTGTATAATACTTTCTCTTCAATGGTATAAACACATTAAAACTCATTGTGTTATCCAAATCAATCCTTCTTTCAGTTTGAGTGTTTAACAATGATTTTATTCTCTTAATGCAAGCAATTGGTTCCAAATAAGCTACTTCATCAAATGGATCTAGTATATTTTATTTTTCCAAAGACAAGATATCTTCTAAGCTAAAAGGAACAAATACTTGTTCTTTGCAATATCTTACACAATATTGTTGCAAGAAATATAGAATTATGGGGCATCCATTTCCATTGGACACCACTCTAATTACACTTGAAATGTGTTCATCAACCCCTGAATAACAAAATTACTTGACCATGTGCCAAGTCTGAAAGGTACTTTATGAATCATCAATGCCACATTAATGGACCAACTAACCAGTCCATCCTACAATTTACCCATACACAAAATAATATGGACACTTCAATGGGATTTTGAAGAAATCCAATATAGTTACTAACATTATAGTTTGTAAAGAAAAAAATAAAGAATCAAAGAGATAGGATTGCCTCATATTGCTCTCCCAATCACTCTTCCCCTTCTCTTCATCCAATATGTCATGGCATTGAGTTAGTAATTGAATTCTCCTCCTTTGTTGTGCCATGCTTGGTTTCATTCTATATAATGTAAGTGAAAAAAAGGTTGAATTGGCTTGATTGTTGACCTCTACTCCAAAATGAGCATATCAAATGATTCTCCAAGTGATTGCCATAAAACTAAAATCTATAGTTTAAAGGATATTATAATTAATATGATTAATTATAGAGAATAAAATAGTAATTGATACTACTTCACTTCCTTCAAAGTCTCTCTCACTAGAAATTGTCCAATGAAAATGAAATTTTGACCTCCATCAACCTCTTCACAAGTTTTTTCATGGAAAATGGGTCGAAGCAATTGGAAATTTTCCCTCCCTCATCTCCTCACTAATGGGAAACCTGGAAAACAATGAATTTTCTCTCCTCCCCCCTCCCCCCCCCTCCTTATTTGCATGAAAGTCACAATGGTCAACTCTAAGGAGTAAAAACTATAGGAAATAAATTACAATAATTAAAAAAAAAAAAAATATCCCTCTTTACTAAAGAGCTAGAAACTATTCAAAAGTTAAAAAAAAAAAAAAAAAAAAAAAAAAAAAAAAAAAAAAAAAAAAAAAAAAAAAAAAAAAAAAAAAAAAAAAAAAAAAAAAAAAAAAAAAAAAAAAAAAAAAAAAAAAAAAAAAATCGAAGTGCCTTGTGAGTAAAACACTAAGGAATTTCCTTACATTTTACAAATGATACCCACTATAAAACTTAGTTAGCACTCATTAGAACACTTAACCGGATACAAATATCAAAATGAGGTAACCAACCCAAGGAGTTGACCTTGATACCTCTTACATAAAGCGTGAAGCATTTAATCACTTAAGCTAGAGCATTGAGCTAATAAATTAAATTAGTTCGTTAATATTTGTTACATATCACTAAATATTAGTAATAGTTTGAAATTAACTCATATGTTGTAATCCCCCGAATGCAATGACATGTTTCAGACATGGGGGGAACAAGTAGCCACAACCCCTCTTGGAAATAAAAAGAGAGATCGTGGCACCACACCCCCTACTATTGTAAATTCACTTATTCTTATTGCTAAGTTGACACTAGGATTGAGAGGACACTTGAAAGCTCTGGAACTCTTTGGTCAAGAGGTGGGAATGCAAGTAAATACCAACAAAACTAAAGTCATGATTGTTTCTTTGAAAATAAAGAAGCATCGGGTACTTTTCTCTTTGAGGGAAGCCCCTTGGAGGTGGTAGATGAGTACAAGTATTTAGGAATTGATATTCACTATAGGCTTAGATGGGAGACATGTAGATCAAAGAGAATCTAAGGAGGGTGGAAAACTTATTATCTCCTTCAGAACATGTGTAGACAAGCAAAATTATGGGATTGGAAGACTAAGAAATAATTCATGTTAAGCCAGAAATGGTGACAAATAAAAAGAATTAAAAAGAACATGATCACTAGTAGCCTCAAAACAAAAAGTGGTTAGGCAAATGGGACATAAATCTGCATGATTTCCCTCACACTAAGGAGGATTTAAAAAGGTGGGTGTTAGAAAAATTTAGGACTACCATGTGGACAAAGAAGGTAGGAAAAAATAAAGCATATTATGTCAAATAATTTAATCCAACATGGAAACATGATGATAAAGAGTATTTGAGTTCCTAAATCAAAGGAATAGCTAAAATTTTAATTGCTTAGCTTATTAAATTTAGTCATATTGACAAAAAAATTGAATATTCGGGTGTTTGATTTGGTTCGTGATTTAATATAGTATTTCGAAATTTGGTATACATTAGTTCAAGGGTGGGAGGCTCGAGATCATAATGCATTTTCTCCTGCTAATGCTCATTAATTATGAGTTAAATGAAAACCACAAAAAGTTCATCCTTCAGGCTAGTTGATGAAAGAAGCATGAGAGTAATGACAATTTAATTATATGGGGACAGTCTAGTAAGAACTTATGTATTTTCTATTGAATTTTTCCTGCCATAAATTAGCTTAGGTTCCTCTCCTTTCAAGACTTTTTCTTCATTAATTTGTTCCTTAGCTTGATATTATGTTGGCCAAGTTCACTCTATGTCATATCCAAACCATTATCATGGACACAATAGGTAACATCCCTTGTTCTTTCATTCAATCTTGAAGTGTGGCTCTCAACTCGGTTTGATGCTTTCAAATTCTCTATTTCAACTTAAAATGGGCAAAATTTAAAGGGGAAATATCACAGGTCTAGCACCACCCTAATCATCCTCCACAATCTTATGATAGTTGCTTTATTGTCCTTATTCTTAGTTCATTCTAGTTTTTTCCTCCTCTAGGGGCAAAGTCACATTTGTAATTTTAAAAAGAAATCTTGGCTCCGGGCTCACCAAGCATCAAGAAAGGGTGTCACTGCTCTTCTTTCCCAGCTGCTTCACCCTTGTAACTTCTCTAGACCTATTCTCAAAGGTCTATAGCACTATTCTTTAGTGCCTTATCTCTTTCCCTTTTGAGGAACCAACTACATTTCCTCAATTGTTTAATACTGAACACTCCCACTATTTTCATCATGCCAAGACAACGAGGCAAAGTCCATTGAGGGGATGTCGCTTATGGAGAGTCTAATTTTGGATTACGTCCAATTTACCTAGTGAAAGACCGGTTAGAATTTTGTAATTTGTTATCCAATTCCCAACTTTTCTGAGTAATGACAGTCTTTTCCCCCCTCCCAAAAAAATCATATATTGTAATAGATACCAAAACAAGATAATATAGCCTTATATAATTTATTTTAAAATAATAATAATTTGTAATATTAAAAATATCAAAATTAGCATATGAATATACTTATTCTTACCTCTATGACCTTTGATGCATTCATATTAAAATCAATAACATCAAGATATAAATTGGAGTGTTACATATGTTAGGAACACATGTTCATGGGATTAGCTATAGCAAATTGTTGCGTTGAGAGGTGCACTCTTCAACCCATTATGGTAGCGATGTTGTAATGTCATATTTAACATTTTGAATAGGTCAAAATAAAGCAAAACAAAACAAAACAAAATAAAAACATAAAATTCTTCACCCTAGTATGGTAGAGATGTTGTAATGTCATGTTTAACATTTTGGCTCGGTGAAAATAAAATTAAAAAATAAAATAAAATAAAATAAAAAATTCTCACTCTAGTATGGTAGAGATGTTGTTGTCATGTTTAACATTTTGATACGGTGAAAATAAGATAAAATTAACATAAAATTAACTAGCCAAGTGCTAGATTCGGTCTTGTCAATCCTCCGTCAGACATCAAAACTATTTCTGCATTTCATTTTTAGGAGTCTCGCTCCATTCACTCAGTTCCATTCTGCTAGGGACCTACCATAATCTGACGGAAGGGTCTTGTCAGTCATTTCCCCTCATGCCTTATCCTGTTGGTTTAGGTATGTTTGTCAAATCATTTTAAAGGTCATTTACAGTCTTGTTTTTATCACTTGATAAGCAAAGAGTCAACTTGGTCATTAGGTATAGGGTTTGTAAATTGTTATTCTCAAGGTGCTTCAAATAATACTTGCAAGCCAGAGTGAGGCCCTTACAAAGTTATGATTCAAAGAGTTTCATCGTCACGTTGATAGGGTTCGACTGTTCTTCAAAACTCTGGTTTGAAGAAAATTCAAACAGTGTCATTTGTGATAAAATTTGCAAAAAAGTCATCAGTTGATTTCTTCAGGTGCAGTCATGGTTTCCGTGGCCAAATTCCCTATCACGCAATCCCTGCAAAGAGTGCCAAAAATTTCATCATTTGAGCTAAAATTTCAAAGGGAAAAGTGAAAATCAGTGTTGCTTTAAGTCAGTGAAAAAGTGTCAAAACACAACATTAGCAAAATGGGTTTTTGAAGAGGAAAAAATTAAACCCATGACTTCAAAGCCTTTATATACAAGTTTCCACAAAAATCAAAGTCATTGTGCAAATCAAGTGCATAGGGAAACATTGCAAAGTGTTTGAGAGTGCATCGTGCGTGTTTGGAGCAAGTTGGAGGCAGTTTCCAGGGCGCGGCGCATACACAAAGGGGCGCGGTGCACACACAGGGCGTGGCGCACATAGAGCCACCCCACAGTGCAAATTTTCAACTGGCGCGGCGCACACCCAAAGCACGGCGCACTGGGTTTGGCACGCGGCGCACACCCACAAAGGGCCGACATCATGCCAAATCACCTCAACTTGCTTTTGAAACCCATCAAATTGATAGGTAGGCTCTATATCACGGCTTGCTCATCAAATTTTATGAATGATATGGTGGTTCATGGCTATGTTTAATTGCCACAAAACTCATAAAACCAACCACTCAAAAAACATCAAAACCATGGTGGCTAGGGTTGCATAATTGTGGTGTTGATGCCAAGGCTCTATTTTCCTACCATTTTTCCCTCTCCTACCATTTTGCCCTATCCTCCCTTTCTCATTTTTCCTATTATCCCTACCCTAAAACACTACCAAACCCTATCCCTATCCCTCCACTCTTTGGTCAACATAACACCCCAAAACCCTACCTTATCAAAACCCCAAAACCCTACCCTATCAAATACCCAAACCCCCTACATATCCCTAAAAAAACTTCTCCCCATAACCCCTATTCCCATCATATTATCCCCCTCCTAATACTCCCTTGTTTTCATTGTTCCCCTTGGTGGTAGATATCACAAAAGCACCTAGTTTCACACCATCATCAAAGGGCAGCCCAAGTACAGTACACACAGCAGTCATGGCATCAGAGCATTCATCAAAGTACGAGATGAAGACACAAAGTGATTCATCCTCAGAAGAACAGGCTCCCAGGAGACATCACAAAAGTGGCAAACATGTTAGGGATGAGCCAACTACCCTCACTGAATTGTAGGCCTGCCCTCTTGCCATGTCATGTTTCCAGCATATATCATGTTTTGAATTTTGTCAAAGGGTGGCTAATGTTAGAGTTCATCATGAGTTGGCCCGTCTTTTTGTGCTTCACCTACATGGAGGTCAGTCTATCTTGGTTGGGGTCACCTTCACATTGACACCCGAAACTATCTCAGTGGCAACCGGCATACTGAATGTTGGATAACAGTGGCACAAGAAAAAGAAGGTGGATAGGCAACACTATGAGCCCTACATTAAGGCCAGATTCTTGAGGTAGCTCACAAGAGTCTTTCCATTCAGATATTTGAAAGATGAGTATGCTCCACTCATGAAATTGATCATGAAATACTTCAGCTGTGAGGGGAGGCTCTCTCGTCTATATGCCTATCACATCAGGTTGCTCATGCACTTTACTAGGGTGCGGATGATGAACCTCCCATTTTTCATTTGCAGGAACATAGAGAGCATGAACACCTTCATGCAGCATAAGACCCCTCAGCAGCAACTTAACAGTGCTTATCACTTTGCTCTTATCCGGATTTTGGTGGATCATCAGTTGGGATTGCAGGGCATTGCTTGGGAGGACTTCATCTCCTGTGACCTCTTCAGCACTTCACAGGTACTATCAGAGGCAGAGCATGAGATAGGTGGTCCTTCTCATTAGTATGAGCGCCATGAGACCACTACTATGCCAGTATTCGTTACATATCAAAGAGGCAGTAGGCACTTGTTTGCAGCAGAAAAGCGAGTGTTATCTCCACCCGTGGTGGAAGGGGCCTCGCTTCTGGCATCGACTACACAGGTACAGGACAAGGGCAAGATGCCCATGCATGACGAGGGGCCATCAGGCGAACAGGAGGCCGACTTCATCCGCATTCAGGATGATGATGCAGATGTGGAGAGTGCCAAACTTAGGATGACCATTCAAGAGTAGAACACGGAGATCCAAGACTTGTCACTCAATTTTGAGAGGGCCAAATGGATCATCAAGTATTTGGATCAGAGGAACAAGCAGCTTGAGGACCAGCATGAGATCATGGAGCTGCAAAGCATCCGTGAGAATCGCCAAGCTGCCCAGCATAGGAGGATCAAGCTCACTACCTTGGAGCAAGAGATTAACAATGACTGTGAGTCTTGGCTCGAGTGCATCAACATCCACCTTGAGAGACTGCTGGAGAAGGCCGACAAAGACAAAACCATACTGAGGCAGATGGTTTATCATTACAGGGCACGGAACATGAGTTCAAAGGCTCGGATAAGGAGCTTGAAGGCAAAATTGAGCAGAGCAACCAAGAGACAAAAGAGGAAAAAGGAGCAAGATCGGCTTCGAATATTGGCTGAAGCCTCTGTGGCCCAGTATAGTGCCTCTTAGAGAACCTCCAGCCCAAATTTCAAGAAATTTGGGGCAATTCTGGTCACATGGAAATTTTTGGTCACAACACAGGTTTTTTCTCCCTGTGTGTTGTGCCACTGGCGTGGGGCTTAGGATTGGGAGCTCCAAATTGGAAATGGCTTGCATTTTTGGATTCAACATGCAAAATTAAAACTATTGGTGCTTGGACATGAAATTTGGGCATGATTTGAGTCTCCAGGAGGCCAAAAACACCCAAACAATGACCTCTCTGCCCCTATTTTGATACACAGGAAGCAGTCTTAGAAGAATGAAGATTTGGAGGGGAAAATGAGCACCAAATTTAGAAATTCCACTTGGGCACATTTTGGACTTCTGCAAGTGCCTCAAAACAGCCTCCAATGTGGCGCGACACATATAGAATTGGGCGTGGCACATATAGGGAAAAAGGCCAAATTCACCTCCGTTTTGCGAAATTTCGATTCGCGACTTTCTCCAAGTGGGCCTGCTCATCTACACTTCACTTTTTTCAACAACTAAGGCAAATTTTAAAGAGTTTGGCTTCTATCCAAGTGGCAAAGGAAGGCAAACAGTCACCCAAAGCCATTTGTCATTTTTGTAACGCTGCACCTGTAGCTAATGGTTGGCTTTCCATCTCCATTTTGTAATGATTTGAGAAAATCCCCAACTCTTGGGCATTCTATCTCCTCATGGCATGTTCTATTTAATGTATGCAAACCATTTGAAAAGGGTTGGTTGGCTTGTAATTTATGGGAGACTGTGGGAAAGAAACTCTGTTTCTTCATTATATATTTTGACAGAGGATTAATGAAAGGCAGTGGCTCTGTTTCATGAGATTCATGTGGTTGTGAGTGTAGCAAATGTGTCTCTCATGTTTCATATGTATTTCTTTATGTTTCACATTTCATTTCATATTCATTTCCAGTGAAATTTTGTAATTCATTTTTATTGCTCTGCCTGTGGGAAAATTTCATGTTCAGTGTTCTTCTTCTGTTGAAAAGGATTCATGTACTTATGCCCTATTCACCCTCTTAAGCAATCTCTCCATTCCGCGTTATTTCAAACTAAATTGCTATACTTTCCACCTATATTTCCTCACAAAGTAATCTATTCCTTTATATTAAATTCTCTGTTCATTGCCGTCTGTGGGTCCCATACCATCCCAGAAACTCAGTCATTCATAAAAAAAATTGCTTCTTGTATCCATATTTACTTACTAGCCTAAGATCAATATTTCACTGTAAGTCATCTCAGACCGTTTTGTTTATCTATTCACTGAGCGTGACTCGGAGAGAACCCTCTCCTATTCTGGTAGGGCTAGCTACCAGACTGAGCGTGGTTTGTGGTTACCCTGAATTTTGCCTTCCTTCAGCCTAAGGCAGATTTAGGTGCTAACATAGTGGCGACTCCACTGGGGAACAGAAATGGTTTTCTTAAAGATTGTTTTGCCCCAGTACATATCTCAAG
Source organism: Pinus taeda (assembly GCA_000404065.3). Classification (NCBI taxonomy): domain Eukaryota; kingdom Viridiplantae; phylum Streptophyta; class Pinopsida; order Pinales; family Pinaceae; genus Pinus; species Pinus taeda. Next base: position 212,456 of record APFE031585554.1, on the reverse strand, counting down.
TTCAGAGCTAATTGTTGATGGTGAAAAATGATCAGACATAAGAAGACGGCTAAAATCATTCACCTGGCGACTCCTCTCACTAAAGAATCCAACAACCGGTGCTTCATCGTGACTCCACTATAGAGGGATCAGTAGCTTTGAGATTTTTTAAAATGGAGCGGATTGCCAGAAGATACGCTCCCATGAGCCGAGATCACATTCCAGGCTTTCCAAATAAGATTCTGAAAGTAGATTGGTCAAGGAATTTGCCTACATTTAAAGATGATGGTAAGAAGGACGTTGCTTTACATCTAGTCCGATTTCACAGGCATATTCGCAAGTTGAAGGTTGATTTTCCTGAAGATTGCTTAATGAAGATATTCCTGGCCACTCTGGAAGGTGAAGCCCAATCTTAGTATGAAAATTTGCCTGCTGCTTGTATTTACTGTCTAAAGGATTTTCATGCCCTGTTCATTGAAAGATATAAAGACTCTTATCCATCATTAAATCTAGTTCATGATTGTTGCAAACATGCTTCTACTTTTATTGAAAGCCTTGAAAAATACTATGAGGATGATAATCTTATGGATGATGAGATCATGGAAGCCTTGTACGAGAATCCATTTTAGCAACATGAAGAGAAACTAGAAGAGTCCCATCAAGATGCTCAGGAAACTTTGCAGTAGAATCAAGATCTTTGTACGGTGGAAAATGAAGGAATTTTGCATCTTGACAGTCAACATGAATTACATGAAATAGATCAGCAGGTTGAAGAGTTCCATATGACTGAAAGTGATGAAAGAAAAAGTGTCGTTTCAGATTTTTCCATAGAAGAAGACAGCATGCAGAGAAATCAAGTTTCAAATTCAGAATGTGATAATGTTAAGACAGCCATTTCAGATGTAGATTCAGATTGTGATGACAAAGAAAACCTTGTAATAAGTCCCATGAAAGAGAACTCTGTTGTTGAAATCATCTGGGATGAAGAAGATAAATTTTTGGATCCAAATGTTCTCATGTCATCAAAACACAGTCTTCATGAAGAGGTAATCCAGTCAGCTCTTGAGTAGCAAAATAAGATCTTTGCTCAAGCAAGTGAAAAAGTTCCTCTGGATGTATTTATGGTAGATGATAGAAATGTTATTGTTAGGTTTCAAGAAACATCTGAAGTTGCTTTTCTCATGATTGTTGAATGTGATGAATGTAATGAGAATCTGGCTATCATATCGTATGACGATGACCTACCATATATTCAAACTTCAGAAGATCAGACCATTTAGGATTCCCTTTCAGATTCCTCCTCATATGTCTCATGTTTTGAAATGTTATTTGAAAAGGAGATTTGTTCATCCACTTGTTCAGAATTTTTTGAAGACCCGGAACATACTCTTATTTATGAAGAAAGACCAGAATCAAGAGAAAAAGATACCTTGTTTTTCCAGCAAGAGGTCAATCTTCATGTTTTTCAGGATCCAATGGCAGATTTGTTGCAGTCAGTAGTGAAGGTGATTATTGCAGTATTCAGTGATGAAGGAGATCATGGTCAATTATGTTTTTGGAAGCCCAGTTACCAGTATCTGTTGTTGACCAAAAGATCTGATCAGGAGAATCAATCAAGGAGGCATCTACTTGATTGGTTACATTGGAAGACACATTACACATGATTGTACATATTGCATTAGTACATAGGTGGCTTTCATCATGATTTGAAGCCCTCGAATCTTGATGGACTGCTGCCATTGAAACAAGTTTTCTAAGTTCTTGTTTTACTTAAGTCAGTCATGAGTCATTTCCCTTTGCATTGAGTCGGTTTTTCAGTCATGTTGGTTCCATAATTAAGTCGGTCTGAGTTAGGTTTCAGTCAATAAATGAGTCAGAGTCTAGTGTGGTTTGTCGAAATAATGACTCCATAGCCCAATGGACGAAGGCACTGTCTGCTCTCCCAAAGGTCTGCAGTTCTTGGCACCCCCAAGGAGCTGGAGCTGCCATCCCTATTGGAGCCAATGTTAGAGTCGGTCTTGTCAATCCTCCGTCAGAGATCAAAACTCTTTCTGCATTTCATTTTTAGGAGTCTCGCTCCATTCACTCAGCTACATTTTGCTAGGGACCTGCCATAATCTGACGGAAGGGTCTTGTCAGTCATTTCCCCTCATGTCTTATCCTTCTGGTTTATGTTTGTTTGTCAAATCATTTTAAAGGTCATTTACAGTCTTGTTTTTATCACTTGATAAGCAAAGAGTCAACTTGGTCATTAGGTCTAGGGTTTGCAAATTGTTGTTCTCAAGGTGCTTCAAATAATATTTGCAAGCCAAAGTGAGGCCCTTACAAAGTTATGATTCAGAGAGTTTCATCATCACGTTGATAGACTTCGACTGTTCTTCAAAACTCTGTTTTGAAGAAAAGTCAAACAGTGTCATTTGTGATAAAATTTGCAAAAAACTCATCAGTTGATTTCTTCAGGTGCAGTCATGGTTCGTGGCCAAATGCCCTGTCATGCAATCCCTGCAAAGAGTGCCGAAAATTTCATCATTTGAGCTAAAATTTCAAAGGGAAAAGTGAAAATCACTGTTGCTTTAAGTCAGTGAAAAAGTGTCAAAACACAACATTAGCAAAATGGGTTTTTGAAGAGGAAAAAATTAAATCCATGACTTCAAAGCCTTTATATACAAGTTTCCACCAAAATCAAAGTCATTGTGCAAATCAAGTGCATAGGGAAACATTGCAAAGTGTTTGAGAGTGCATCATGCGTGTTTGGAGCAAGTTGGAGGCAGTTTCCAGGGCGCGATGCATACACAAAGGGGTGCATCACACACAAAGCCACCCCACAGTGCAAATTTTCAATGGGCGCGGTGCACACCCAGAGTGTGGCGCACTGGGTTTGGCGCGCAACACACACCCAAAAAGGGTCGACATCGTGCCAAATCACCTCAAATTGCTTTTGAAACCCATCAAATTGATAGGTAGGCTCTATATCTTTGATTTAGTCATAGGAGATTCCACAGTAAGAAGATTTTTCTGCCAACGTTTCAAATCCCAACTGGGATCCATCAAGTTGCCCTGATGATGGATCCCAGTTGGGATTTGAAACGTTGGCAGAAAAATCTTCTTGTTGTGGAATCTTCGATGACTAAATCAAAAATATTATACCACAGAGGCTCTATATCACAGCTTGTTCATCAAATTTTATGAATGATATGGTGGTTCATGTATATGTTTAATTGCCACAAAACTCATAAAACCAACCACTCAAAAAACATCAAAACCATGGTGGCTAGGGTTGCATAATTGTGGTGTTGATGCCAAGGCTCTGTTTTCCTACCATTTTTCCATCTCCTACCAATTTTCCCTATCCTCCCTTTCTCATTTTTCCTATTATCCTACCCTAAAACACTACCAAACCCTATCCCCTATCCCTCCACTCTTTGGTCAACATAACACCCCAAAACCCTACCTTATCAAAACCCCAAAAACCCTACCCTATCAAATACCCAAACCCCCTACATATCCCTAAACAAACTTCTCCCCATAACCCCTATTCCCATCATATTATCCCCCTCCTAATACTCCCTTGTTTTCATTGTTCCCCTTGGTGGTAGATATCACAAAAGCACCTAGTTTCACACCATCATCAAAGGGCAGCCCAAGTACAGTACACACAACAGTCATGGCATCAGAGCATTCATCAAAGTACGAGATGGAGACACAAAGTGATTCATCCTCAGAAGAAAAGGCTCCCAGGAGACATCACAAGAGTGGCAAACATGTTAGGGATGAGCCAACTACCTTCACTGAATTGCAGGCCTGCCCTCTTGCCATGTCATGTTTCCAGCATTTATCATGTTTTGAATTTTGTCAAAGGGTGGCTAGTTCATCATGAGTTGGCCCGTCTTTTTGTGCTTCACCTACATGGAGGTTAGTCTATCTTGGCCGGGGTCACCTTCACATTGACACAAGAAAAAGAATGTGGATAGGCAACACTATGAGCCTTACATTAAGGCCAGATTCTTGAGGCAGCTCACAAGAGTCTTTCCATTCAGATATTTGAAAGATGAGTATGCTCAACTCATGAAATTGATCATGAAATACTTCAGCTGTGAGGGGAGGCTCTCTCGTCTATATGCCTATCACATCAGGTTGCTCATGCACTTTACCAGGGTGCGGATGATCAACCTCCCATTTTTCATTTGCAGGAACATAGAGAGGATGAACATCTTCATGTAGCATAAGACCCCTCAGCAGCAACTTAACAGTGTTTATCACTTTGCTCTTATCCGGATTTTGGCGGATCATCAGTTGGGATTGCAGTGCATTGCTTGGGAGGACTTCATCTCCCGTGACCTCTTCAGCACTTCACAGGTACTATCAGAGGCAGAGCATGAGATAGGTGGTCCTTCTCATTAGTATGAGTGCCATGAGACCACTACTATGTCAGTATTCGTTACATATCAGAGAGGCAATAGGCACTTGTTTGCAGCAGCAAAGCGAGTGTTATCTCCACCCGAGGGGGAAGGGGCCTCGCTTCTGGCATCAAATACATAGGTACAGGACAAGGGAAATAGGCCCATGCATGATGAGGGGCCATCAGGCAAACAGGAGGCTGACTTCATCCTCATTCAGGATGATGATGCAGATGTGGAGAGTGCCAAACTTAGGATGACCATTCAGGAGCAGAACACAGAGATCCAAGACCTGTCACTCAATTTGGAGAGGGCCAAATGGATCATCAAGTATTTGTAGCAGAGGAACAAGCAGCTTGAGGACCGGCATGAGATCATGGAGCTGCAAAGCATCCGTGAGAATCGCCAAGCTGCCTAGCATAGGAGGATCGAGCTCACTACCTTGGAGCAAGAGATTAACAATGATCGTGAGTCTTGGCTCAAGCGCATAAAAATCCATCTTGAGAGACTGTTGGAGAAGGCCGACAGAGACAAAACCATACTGAGGCAGATGGTTTATCATTACAGGGCACGGAACATGAGTTCAAAGGTCGGATAAGGAGCTTGAAGGCAAAATTGAGCAGAGCAACCAAGAGACAAAAGAGGCAAAAGGAGAAATATCGGCTTCGAATCTTGGCTGAAGCCTCTGTGGCCCAGTATAGTACCTCTTAGAGAACCTCCAGCCCAAATTTCAAGAAATTTGGGGCAATTTTGGTCACATGGAAATTTTTGGTCACAACACAGGTTTTTTCTCCCTATGCGCCACGCCAATTGCGTGGGGCTTAGGATTGGGAGCTCCAAATTGGAAATGGCTTGAATTTTTGGATTCAACATGGAAAATCATGACTACTGGTGCTTGGAAAAGAAATTTGGGCATGATTTGAGTCTCCAAGAGGCCAAAAACACCCAAAAAATGACCTCTCTGCCCTTATTTTGACACACAGGAAGCAGTCTTGGGAGAATGAAGATTTGGAGGGGAAAATGAGCACCAAATTCAGAAATTCCACTTGGGTTGGAAAGTAGACAGGTTAGGCTTTCCAACAAGTACACTTGGGCACATTTTGGACTCCTGAAAGTGCCTCAAAATAGCCTCAAAAGTGGCGCAGCACATATAGAATTGGGCGCGGCGCATATAGGGAAAAAGGCCAAATTCACCTCCGTTTCGCGAAATTTCGATTCGCGACTTTCTCCAAGTGGGCCCACTCATCTACACTTCAATTTTTTTGACAACTAAGGAAAATTTTAAATAGTTTGGCTTCTATCCAAGTGGCAAAGGAAGGCAAACGGTTACCCAAAGCCATTTGTCATTTTTGTAAGCTGCACCTGTAGCTAATTGTTGGCTTTCCATCTCCATTTTGTAATGATTTGAGAAACTCCCCAACTCTTGGGCATTCTATCTCCTCATGGCATGTTCTATTTATTGTATGCAAACCATTTGCAAAGGGTTGGTTGGCTTGTAATTTCTAGGAGACTGTGGGAAAGAAACTCTGTTTCTTCATTGTATATTTTAACAGAGGATTAATGAAAGGCAACGCCTTTGTTTCATGAGATTCATGTGGTTGTGAGTGTAGAAAATGTGTCTCTTATGTTTCATATGTATTTCTTTATGTTTCACATTTCATTTCATATTCATTTCCAGTGAAATTTTCTAAGTTATATAAGGTAGAATTCATTTTTATTGCTCTGCCTGTGGGAAAATTTCATGTTCAGTGTTCTTCTTCTGTTGAAAAGGATTCATGTACTTATGCCCTTTTCACCCTCTTAAGAAATCTCTCCATTCCACGTTATTTCAAACTAAATTGCTAAACTTTCCACCTGTCTTGCCTCACGAAGTAATCTGTGCCTTTGTATTAAATTCTCTGTTCATTGTTGTCCATGGGTCCCATACAATCCCAGAAACTCAGTCATTCATAAAAAAAAAAAAAAATTGCTTCTTGTATCCATATTTACTTACTAGCCTAAGATCAATATTTCACTGTAATTCATCTCAGACCATTTCATTTATCTATTCACTGAGCGTGACTCGGAGAGAGCCCTCTCCTATTCTAGTAGGGCTAGCTACGAGACTGAGTGTGGTTTGTGGTTACCCTGAATTTTGCCTTCCTTCAGCCTAAGGCAGATTTAGGTGCTAACACCAAGTATGATAAAGATGTTGTAATGTCCTAAATTACATTTTGACTTAGTCAAATAAAATTAAAATTAAAATTAAATTAAATTAAATAAAAAACATACAATTAATATTTATAATTATAATTATAATTAAATCAACCTAGATCCATCTTAAATTTGGATCTACTCAGAACTAAGAGGGATCAAATCTCTTGAGATGCATATCTATTTTAGATTGAAAGAGATTTGATCTCTCAACACTTAGTAAATCAAGAATTAAAATTATTAGTTATATTAAAAATGAATGTCGTGGTAAAAAATGTTAAGATTTAGTCGAGAGACAATAAAATGATAACAATGTTTTGTGTAAGTAGTGTTAAATAGGGAAGTACGTTATAGCCTATACATTGTATATGAGGATGTTATGTACTATTATGATTAAGTATTAATGGGAGAGGTATGATGGGTTGAATAAACCCTCTATATCTAAAAGGGAAGTTAAAAAGACTATTAAATAGAACTTGAGTTATAAAGAAATTCCATTTTAATAGAAATAAGCATAATAATGAGTAAAATTAAAGTGGTTAAAAATATACAAATGATGTCTTATTTTATATTTAATCATAAAAGTTAAAAGGATTTTTTAGTGTATTAGCAGATGAAATCATATTGTTACTGATAGTTTTCATTTTTTTATATTTTATATTAAAAAAAGTGTAACTATTATTTTTTCTGTTGTTGTTTGGTGACTATTTTTCACAGAGTTATGTAAATAGGTGTATCTATTTTGAAGTAGGAATTCAAGGATTTTAATTTAATTATCAATAATTAATAGACAGATTATAGGGATTTAATCTCTCTAGAATATTCATGGAATATTATTTTTTGAGATTTATTTCAAAAGTAATTAAGTATTTTTCTTTCCAATTTAAATAAAAAAAGGTTGGAAAGCTAAAATAAAATAAAATCTATATAAAATATTTTAACTATAGAATGAGTTATGACTTTTTGGACTTGTAGTACTGATAAACCACGATATTAAGAAAATTTTGTTACAAGTTTATATAGATATAGATATATATATATATATATATATATATATATAGAGAGAGAGAGAGAGAGAGAGAGAGAGATTACTTTTATAATATGGGCTCCCTTCATACCAACTCACGATTTGAAGATATCTAGATCGCTCTTCCTAAATATCTTTGCTGGAAAATATGGTTAGCTAAGAACTAATCTAATGATCAAATTTTAGCTCAAAAAATAAAATGCTCAAAGTCTTTTGAACTAGCATCAAGTCGAAGTGTTCATCTTTGTGAATCTAATGGCACTTGTTTCATTTCAATCCGATGTCGTATCAAAAAGCTATGATGTTCTAAAGTTTTGGGTCAACAACTAAAAAATTAGTGAGGTAGCTGACTAGGTTGTTGAATGGGCAATCATACCACTGACATCAGTAGGTCTACTGGGAAGGTACAGACTAATGAGGGCTTTCTAAGTGGTAGCCTCATACTGGGCAAGTTTCTTTTTTTATTGGGTCATGCTTGTTATGGTGGACCAATTAGGGTGTGCCACATGGCCCAACCAAAGGTTGCCACGTGGCACCCCACAGTTGGCCAAAATTTAGTTAGGGGTCGAACAAGTTGGGTTAGATTCAAACCTGCAACCTCACATCCAACAACCAAGCACCTTTTCACTATGCCATGGGGGTTGTTCTTAATCTTTAAGGGCTTTGGCTCTATTTAATGTTTAAATGGTGCATATATATGGAGGAGGGGTCGGGCTGTCAGCCCCACCCCCCGATCACCACAACGCATATAATCTTGGCGCAAAGGAGTTAGGGCCCATGGACCAGCCCCGACCCAGGTCACCATATCTCCCACAGGACCTCGGCACTAACCGAAAGGAGCGATCGGAGAGGGGGCTTATCACTAGCCCTAGGCTCTTGTCACGGGATCATGTGCGGGACCATCGGCACCGAAGACTGAGCGCTAACCGACAAAGGGAGCGGAGGTAGCCCAGATAACAGGGCGTATGAGTGCCCATATGACCCCGACATAGTGTGGTGGAGGCTCGACGATAAGGGCAGGTTGTTGGCCCGTCCCTCGGCCCCATGGGCACCAAATGACCACAAGCCCGACATTTAAGGGGCTAGGCTGGTAAGGGCGGGTGGTTAGCCCAACCCCCAACCGCATGGCCAATGTGGCCACAATTTCTGCACTTAAGGGCTATTAGATTTTTTAATGGTCCAACAAATTGCACCTTCGATAACCGAATTTGTCACCTCTATAATGGAAAATAGGGCGAAATTGTAGCAATGTTAGAGTATTTATCCAGTTTGTAGGATGGATAACAAAGGAGGAGTTTTAAGAGCTCGTTAGAGCCATAATGTTTGGCCTTTTGGAGCTCAAGAAGAGTCCAAATAGGGGTTATTAGACATTATGGATCCAATGGTGACCTTTTATTTGTTGATTGGAAAACATCTTAAGAGACTTTTTGCAGGTTCAAGTACATGGGTGTGTGGATCAATCAGTGTTTTGGAGCAGTTCTTGAAGGTGTTTAAGCATGTTGAAGGCCTTGTAGGGGTTTTATTACCTTCTTAAGTCCACTGTAACAGATGTAACTAGTAGTGTGAAACTCATTTTATCTTTTCTCACTATGTCTTGTTGAGGAAAGCTTTCCTTTTGTACCTTAATGTGGAATTGAAGTACTTGTATGCTCATGTATTCTCATTTGCAGATAGAGTATTGGGTCTTTGTAGGAGACACCTTTTATGGTTGATGGTTTCATGAAAGACTGTAGGTTGTCATGTTGTTTATAGTGAGAGTTCTTTGCAGGAGAAAGTTTCCTTGAAGGCGAAACTAGCCACTTTTTTTATCAACAAAATTTATGTACTTTTTTTCACTGAATATATTGAGCGGTCTAGCTATGTTGGAAGCCCCATAGATGTAGCTTAGGAGGGTGGAAATTTGTCACCAAAATATTTTTTGTTTCTCTTCATGAATGCATGTATGAGTTAAATGATGAGATGTTGCTTATGTTTTAATTTTACATGAAGAACTAACTCATAGTCCTTGGAGAGACATTTGAAAACTTTTTTGTCATAAGACCCATTTTTCCTTGCAAAGCATCAAAGAACGATCACTTTTTAGGAAGGAGATGTTCTCCTCCAATTTCAGATCAAGAAAAACGTCATATTCAAATCTAATTCGATCTCTATTAGATATGTTTTTGCGAAGGCCATCTATTTCTTCTTTGAACTCAACCCCCCTTCCCTTGATTCGGCATTGGACTTGTAGAGCAACAGTGGATCTCCCCTTGGGCTGCATATGATCATTGTCCCCTTGCAGTGAAGCAACAGAAGTCGAAACTACTCTAGTTATTACATCTATCCAAGGATGAATTTACAGCTTAGAAGGAGAAATCTCAGTCTTGGATCCTTCAATTTAAAGGGGCTTCAAAGCACAACCCAGGGGTGGCAGAAGGATGAGGGATTCTCATATATCCCAAAGGAATAATTATGGATAAATTCTTTTGGGGCTTAGGTAAGAAATCAAAGAACTAGGCTGTTGTTGGGTTGTGTTATATTCTTTCCACATAGTTAACAGGGGGTTTGAGGGGTACTCATAACCCCAATTTATGGGGTTTGGGGCAGTGCCCAGGAAAATTTTGGTTTTGGACCCTATGTTAGGTTGGGCGGACCCACCTATGGTTTTGTGCATGATTTTCGCACATGTTTTTTGGACGCAATGGTTTTCGGTCCATGGTATTGGACGTGATGGTTTTTGGTCCATGTTTTTGATGCTTTGGCATGTATAAATATGTATTATAACATTGAAAGGAACATAATGAAAAATCAAGCTGGTAGTCCTGGTTTTGGGACCTAGGGGAAAATCTTTGTGTACATGTGTTTTATGTGTTATGCTCTCGCATTGTTTATTTTATGTGTTTAGAATTTGTATGCAGGTAATTTTTGTACGGGGTTAAAACCTACATTTGGTATCAGAGCTGTTTTGACTTCAAGGGGATGCCTTTGTTGCTGAGGGGTTTCGCTCAGGCCTGTGGTAGACCCTGTTCAGTGGGATATCTGCGAGATCAATTCTGGTGGTGAAAGAAGATGGCGAGCAGCGGCAAGATAGAGATTGAGAAGTTCAATGGTCAGAGTTTTGAGTTGTGGAAACTCAAGATGGAGGATCTGTTGGTGGATAAAGATCAGTGGATCGCGGTAGATCCGGGTACTAAACCAACCGGAGTGACCGATGAAGAATGGAAGAAGTTGGATCGGAAGGCAAAGAGCACAATACGATTGTGTGTCTCAGATTCAGTATTGTTGAATGTATCAGGGGAAGCTACGGTGAAGGCTTTATGGGACAAGTTAGGGACTTTGTACCAATCTAAGTCTCTGGTGAATAAACTGTTCCTGCGGAAAAGCTGTATAACCTGAGGATGAAAGATGGAGACTCGGTGACAGAGCATCTGAATGCGTTTAATACTGTGGTAAGTCAGTTATCATCTGTTGATATTAAAACTTCAGATGAAGATAAGTGCATAGTTTGTTGTGTTCTCTACCAAACTCGTGGGATAGTCTGGTTATTGCAATAGGTAGCAATGCAACTGCTTTGCAGTTTGATGAAATAGTCTCAGCCTTGCTGACAGAGGAGATAAGACGAAAAAATATGGACAACAGAATGGTGATGCCTTCTCTGTACGAGGACAATCCCAAAACAGAAACAAAAATAAGTCATCGAGTGGGAGATCTAAATCTAGAGGGAGATCTAAATCTCCAGGAAAACCTATAAAGGTGGTGTGCTGGAAATGTGGTAAGGAAGGGCACTTCAGAAGGGAGTGTAAATCTAAAGCTTCTGATAAAGGAAAGGGATCTGATGATGTTCCTTCTGCAGAGGCGAAAACCACCTTAGATGAAGGTGGGGATGTGTACTTGGCTTCTTCAAGTACACATGTAGATCA